>LBNU01038036.1:152326-197021 GCA_014162995.1 Artemisia annua | reverse complement strand
GTGAAACTATGCCGTGGGTGAAGCTTCATGCGCGTGAAGGAACCCCCGGCGGCGGTGTTCCCGTGGATGAAGCCTTCACTCACGTGCCTTCCCGTGCCCACTCCCACCTCCCTAATAACACGGCCCCTCCATTATATGTAGTATAGATTCACAAAACTTTACAAGCATATCTTTACTACTTATAAAAGAAAAATGGTCAAAGGGGAATGTGAAAAACTGAACTTTCGGTCAATCCCGATTTTGCCCCTGCGAATTTTATGAAAACTGATATTCATATTCATGGAAACAATCGCTGGAAATTAATGGTGAAAACTGAAACTTAAAAACATATAACAAAAGAGTGAGAAATATAAATATTAAATGTATCAATTGCAAACACACACACAAAAATCCTCTCAACTCCCACCACCACCAAACTTCTCCTCCGCCGGATCTCCTCCTCCACCAGACCTCACCACCGCCGAAACCCCATCACCGCCGAATCCCCACCCATCGTCATAACCCTCCACCGCCGCCTTAACCTTCGACCGCCGTAACCCTCCACCACAGAACCCTACCACCAAGACAAACACCACGCAAGGTTTTTTCATATTTTGTATCTTTTTAAGGCTTTTCTTATAGATCTATATTTATTTTAATAGATCTATGTGTTTTAGTTTTGTTGGTCTAAATTCTTATAACTTTATCTCTATATTTTCAGCCGCCACGGCCGTAACGAAGTCTTCCACGGCCCACGCCACCGAAAACCCTAACACCGAGACCTCTGAGGATATTTTGAGGTTTTTGTTGTATCTTTTTATATAGATTTTTTAAGGTTACATTTTGTAGATTTATATATTTTTAAGTTATGAAAGTTTTTTTTACAGCTCTATACTTTTTTGAAGGTTTCTTTTTTGTAGATCTATATTTTTTTCATATCTAAATTGTATAATATTTTTGACAAGTTTTTTTGTTTTGTTTTGTTTGTTTTTTTTTTAGATCTGCATTGGCCGGAATTTGCTGCTGCCGGCGACGATTTCACTGGAACCTCTCGGTTTATAGTTTCAACTTGATACTTAAAAGTGTTAGGAGTTACGAGTATATTTCAAGGACACTATAAAAGATAATCTTGTGAAGCCTAGATGGAATAAAACATTGAGCACACAGTCGTTAACTCATGCCTGAAATACAATCGTTAAATAGTTTTTAAACAATCATCAAACAAAACTAGCAAATCATGCGTTTACTGCTACTAAAAGAAATAAACTAACGCAATAAAATGTTCAGTCAATCAGTCATAATTATAGTTAGCTTATTAAAAGACATGATAGTTGTTATATGAACCTCGGGAGTTGATACTAGCCTCACCTACATAGATATGCTTTCATGGGATATCAAAAGTGTTTGAATTTGGGGGGGAAAAAATCAAACTTTATTGAATTTTAAATTTTGATATTTTGAAATTTAAGATCTTTAACAAATATATATTTTTTGAACAAATATTTGAAATTTAAGATCTTTAAAAAATATGATAAAAAGGAAGTTTCACTTTTTTTAATATCTTTTAAACTTGGAAATGGACTTATTACTATAATGTGTTAGCTGATATCTATTGTACTTGGGTTTTATTAGAGGTGGCAAAACGGGCGGGCACAGGTTACGGGCTAAACGGGTAACAGGCTAAAAGGGCACGGGCTAAATGGGCACGAGCTAAACAGGCACGGGCCAAACGGGCGCATGTTATACGAATCACTTTAAAAATGACCAAAAATGACGAAATAAATTTCTCAAACACAACACCTCATTTATATTTAAAAAATTAAATATAAAGTTTTTCTTTAAAACAATTTTAATGTTCTCCAATTGAGAGAAAATATGTGATCGTTTGTGCCCATTTAACTTTTAGATGGCAATATGTGCCCATTTCAAAAATAGGATGAGGCTAAATGTATCCAAATCTTTTACAAATTTGTCTAAATTAGCCCATTTTTCTGATTTTTGGCACAAATTGCCACCTCTAGGTTTTATTGTATATCGTACACATAAACAAGAACCATTGATAATCGGTTATCAGAAATTAATACACAAACACCAATTATCTCAAACATAATATACGCAAACAACCGGTTTACATAAAAACATACACACAAACGAATATTGATGAAGGTTATCGATGAAGGTTGTATAACAGTAATTGCAATTAGCACTTCACCAAACGGTAGCCTTTTTAGTTATTATCTCATAATTGATATAATGTTTTATTTTCAGTTTTACTAAATGTTGTATTTTTTTTTTATTTTTTTTTGACACATTTTAAAAATTTATGATAGAGTTTAATTATCGCATGTTACAACCGTTTGCAATTACATTTTATCTTTTCACGTCCTATTTTAAACGTTATACGAAACACTTAACACAATATGGCATATCGTTAATTTTCAGTCGCTAGAAACCTCCGTTGCTATGCACGGGTACTCGTCTAGTTGACTAAATGTATTTAAGTTTAATATATTTTTTTACATGTCTTAGTTGACATTAATGCTTTGTTTGTTATGTTTAATTGGATTATACGTTAAGCTTTATTAGTTGTAATGCTCAATACTCCATATATATTTATGAGATGTCTTAGGGGTTTTTACTTTTTTCTTAGTTGGAAGAATTGTGGACTCAAAACTATTACTATCTCTTAATTGTGAGACTCATTAAAACTACACTCTTTCTTAATGAATACATTCATATCTAACCACTTAATATAGTAAACACCCTCTTTGTAAAGTAGAAGTACAAACCACTTATTACCTATTTTTTATTAGCAAAAGGCTCGAATCGTTTGGCAAAAATTATTCATGCGGTGCATTAGTAGCCATGCTCTTCTTATACCATTGGCTACCGTAATTCCAGGTCTAAAGGTGTTTGTGTGATGATCTAGCGGTCGATTTGCAAATGAAAAAATTTTCATGTATCTTGCTCCACCCGAGTCCTGATGTGCGATTTTGACTTCAGATTTGTTCCCTAAACTTCAAATGCTCGTTTTGCTTTGGATTTTAAGTCGTTTCTTAAACGTTGCTAACCGTTGGACAAACTGGATTAAAGACACATGGAGATGCTACATTTGATTTGTTGTATAATGGTTGTTTTTCAGTAGCATTCAATTTTTCGATCTTAAACAGTCTAGTAATTTTATTTACTAACCCTTGATCAAACTCGATTAGGAACACTTCTATTGAAATAGTCAACTCCGATAAGATAGTCTTAAAATAGTCGTCTTCAACTAAACTTGCTTCCACACTATATGGCAACTAAGTTTAAATCAAAAGTAGGAAAATCATTTTTTTCTTTTGTAAAGAAATTTCTTCAAGTTGGAAATGATTTGAACATTTAAAGCTTATCAAATAAAGTATTGTAACGCCATACGTATAAAATAGTAAAGCAAATTAAGGTAAATGTTTAAATATCTATGGTTTACTTTATCATAATTACTATTTTATTAAATAAATTATGCATTATCAAAAGAAAGAAAAAAACAATATTACACAAATTTGTTCTTATTCGTTTTGTTTAAACTTTCCTTATTCAAAAACGTTATTAAAACTCACTTACTTTAACTAATATATATATTGAAATTACCTATTCAAAACAATAAGTTTTATTTTGGAATCATTGTTAATTGAGGAATGACTAAACAAAACTCGTTATGTTCTAATTAGCAAACTCATAATAATAATAATATCTTACTTTTAATAAACAACAAATTTTTATAAACTGTAGTTTTGATTTTAGTCAAACTACATTTATTTAGTAACTTTACAAAATAGTCATTTCTTTGATTCTACTTTAAAATTAAAGTTTTTCTTTTATTATTTTTTTAATCACACTTGAAATTCGACCCTGAGTTAAACCATCCAAATGGCAGGCTATGGAACCCGAACCACTTGAAGAGATCCGCGAAGAGAAACACCTAGAACTCACGGCTGAAATTCGGATTTTTCTTTGTCATTTGCGAGACTCGGACCTTGGTAAAACCCCTCCCCAAGCTCAAGATGAAACTTATCTGACCAACTGAGCTAAATCAGTTGGTTAAAATTAAAGTTTATGTTTGTGAAACAAAACAATGATAGACAATCTCAAAATATAACGATATTCGTTCAATCAAACTTCAACACAAAATCAGATTATGTAGAATGCTTCGCTAGTCAAATATAGTCAAATAGTTTTCACACATTTATAGTTACATGATAATCAGATCGACCACAATTTATATCAATGAATCTGAATATAACTCTTAGCTAGCTTGTTTTCAATATAGATAAGAATTCTCTCATGTTCATTTAAACATAAGAATTAAAATAAAATAAATATTTTGCAATAATAACAATATACAATCACAATAAGCACAACATTACATCTCATGTTCAAATGAACATGAGATGATCCTTATACTTTCGAATTTCGATATTAGTATACGTCGTCATACACTCACGGGTGCTTGATAGGGGGGTGGGGAATGGGTAATGTATTCAATTAGGGCCCACCTCACTCTTAATATTGTGCTTGGTATGTGAGTGCAAAGGGATTGATTACCCCGTAGTGGGTAATCAACCATTATAGAGTTAATTGGGAGGTAAGGTATTGATTACCCACCTCACTCATTTCTTTGCATTCCCTTTCCCCACTTTGAACTAAGCAGGTCCTTAATGTCTCAAATCACAACCTTAACTAAGGGGAAATGATTTGCATACTTCATCTTTTTATTGGGACACTCCTTTATATGCATTAAATTGTTGTACTGTGAATATACACTGCTTTAACCGGTTGTACATATGAATGTCCCAATCAAAAAATGAAATGTGCCAATCATCTCCCTTAACTAATATATAATTACATCTTCATGTATTTTCCAACTATCAAAATCGAAATCATATCATATCACACAATAGAAAATGTGACACTTTCTTAAGACTAACAAAAAGAAGAAGAGGAAGAAGTAGTGAATTAGTCATGTATGACATATATCCACATGTGATATGTGTTTGGCTGTCATGGGGTTAGTTAACATCATACATGAGCTGGATCCACACTCAACGGAGAGTCCCACTTTCTAATCAGCAAGAATATTATATTACTACAAAAACTATTTATTAATCAAATATATATAAAAAAATTTAACCCAACAATAATAACCTTCATAAAATGAAGCACAAAACCATGTGCTAATAATAATATAAATCTCTCACACATACACACAATTATTTCCTCCCTTTTTTTCATTTCATTTCCTCTTTAAAAAAAAAGTAAATTAATAATTTCCATATTTATTTTCATTAAATATCCTATTTTTGTAAAAGAATAACTAGACAATTATGGTGTGAATCAAAACTATGGTTTTTTAGCAACTCCAAAAGGGTGTTATAAAAAATGAATCTTGGTGGTGGTAATAATAAGCAACAACAGTCCATGATGGCTAGTTCTAGTGGTGCTTCATGGAAATCCGGTGGTGGTGGTGGTGGTGGTGACGGTGGTGGTGGTGTCCCCGATCAGTTTCCGGCAGGTCTACGTGTACTTGTGGTTGATGATGACCCAACTTGTCTTATGATCTTGGAAAAGATGCTTAGAAACTGTAACTATGAAGGTACTGTACTTTAAAGTTAAAACACATAGATTTTTATTTTATTTTATTTATTTATTTATTTATTTTTTATTTTTTATATATATGTTGGAATTAATGAATCTGTAATGCCCTTTTTGTTAATTTTGATTTGAAGCTGTCATTTGATTGGTTTCATAAATTTTTATATATATTTTTAATGTTTTATATACTGTTATATATATAAAGATTTTACAAGATTATGAATATGTGGTTGAAAATTGAAATTGATAGAAACCCCTGATAAAGTTTATAGATTTAAGGTAGAATTTGTGGTCAATATTTTACATGTTGCAAAAAGGTCAAATCTTTGATGATTTTTAGGAACTCAAGTTATGTACTATTTTGATGAATCATTGGATTTGATTTTGATTTGATTTGTGGAAGCCTTGTTGTTGTGATTTGTGGTTTGATGTAAAGTACTTGATTTGACTTTTTTTGGTAATAAATATGCAGTGACTAAATGTAACAGAGCTGAGGTTGCTTTATCACATCTGAGGGAAAATAAGAATGGATTTGATGTTGTGATAAGTGATGTTCATATGCCTGATATGGATGGATTCAAACTCCTTGAACACATTGGACTTGAGATGGATCTTCCTGTAATTAGTAAGTCAACTATCCAAGTTTGACTTTTTGTTTTGAATCTGATCATGTATTTGATTCCATATATCTGAATCTTATGCTGATATGAGTTTGAGCTGCTTGATTTGTAGCTATTTTTTCAGATTTGATAGTTGATTGAACTTGGATAATTTACTACTTACTTGATTAGCTACATGACGACTGTAAAAAAGGAAAGTGATTTGACGGTTTTGCGGTTGTTGTTACAGTGATGTCAGCAGATGACAGCAAGAATGTAGTTATGAAGGGTGTTACTCACGGGGCGTGTGATTATTTAATAAAGCCCGTTCGTATTGAAGCGTTACGTAATATATGGCAACACGTGGTTCGAAAGAAGAAACACGAGTGGAAAGAGGTTGAACCGTCACCGAGTGCTGACGAGCAAAAACCGCCTGAAGAACCTGACTACTCGTCTTCTGCAAATGAAGGGCATAATTGGAAAAACACAAAAAGGAGGAAAGACGAGGACGATGATGCTGATGATAGAGATGATTCTTCTTCTTTGAAGAAGCCTAGAGTTGTTTGGTCAGTTGAACTCCATCAGCAGTTTGTTGCAGCCGTTAATCAGCTTGGAATCGATAGTATGATGTTTCCCTTTTTGCATTTCGTAGTGTTAACTTGTTGATGCATAATTACTAACATGCCCTTTAAATGCAGAGGCCGTCCCCAAGAAAATCTTGGAGCTGATGAATGTTCCTGGCTTAACTCGAGAAAACGTTGCTAGCCACCTTCAAGTAAACTTCTTTTCGGGTTTAACCTTATCTTTTTGAAATAAACGTTGCTCTAAGGCATTGCTAGGGTTTCTAAAAGGGTTAATAACGGTTTAATCAGCAAACCGCCCGTTTAGCATATATTTATATAATTATTATTTTCATAAATAATTTGCAAACTTTAATGCATTTGGCGCGTAAACTTTTCTTTTCCAAACATCAAATTTTATTACTTATAACCAGTTTGGTTGGTCATTTTTCAGCTGGTTAACGATTTTTGTTTCTTTTTCTTTTGTCCATTTTCTGCTATACTATTACGTAGTAGTTTTTCATGTTTAAAAATATACAGATATTAAAACTGTCAAAAAGAAGTACAAGGGTGAAAGCGCCATGATAGGTGAAAGTTTAAGGATTAAGCTGTTATCAACCCTATTTAAATTGAAAGAAAACGAAAACGTTCTTTTTTCAGTTTTGACTTTGTTTTTTTCGTTGTTGACTTTTTATGTGATGCATCGAAGACCTTTGTTCCTCACAACTGCAAGAATTTGGTGCAGAAATATCGTCTTTATCTTAGAAGACTGAGCGGGTCGCAGCATCCAGGCGGAATGAACACAGGATTTATGGGTGGCCCAGATGCAGGATTCGGTTCGATGTCATCACTCAATGGACTTGATCTTCAAGCTTTAGCCGCAAGTGGCCAACTTGGTCAACTCCCTCCACAAAGTCTTGCAACTCTTCAAGCTGCAGCTCTCGGCAGGTCAAATAACTCGAAGTCTCCTATATCTGTTCCTGTTCTTGATCAAAGAAACATTTTTAGCTTTGAAAACCCGAAGTCAAGATATACGGAAGTTCAAGGTCAAAGTCAACATTTGACAAATAGTGGTAGTAGCAAGCACATGAATTTACTTCCAGGGATTCCTACAAACATGGAACCAAAGCAGTTTGCTAGTTTGCATCAGTCCGGTCAGCATTCTTTTGGGAACGTGAACAATCAAGTTCTGATTCCGATGGGTGGTCAAAGTCAAAGGCAGCCTGTTATTTCCAACGAGATGTTGACACGTGGCGGAGTGGTTGACATGGGGTCGTCAGTATACAGTCCAGTGGTATCACAATCTTCGCCACTTGTGGATTTTTCTGTAAATCAGAAAACTGATTCGGTTGGAAGTAATTATCATCTTGCGGGTAATTTGGGTATTCCAAATCTTACGGGTACATCATCGACCCTTCAAGGCGACAGGAGCTTAGACACGAAGGTTTCAAGAAGAGGAATTGTTCCAAGTTATGATATTTTCAGTGATTTAAATCAAAATGGATCACGTGATTGGTCTTTACAGGATGTCGGTTTGACCTTTGACCCATCTCAGCAACATACAATGCAAGGAGGATTAGATGGTCTGTCTCCAGTGATGCTTCAGCATAACCGTCCTTCTAACCGGGAAATGGTAGGGCAAAACCGTAATTTAGCTAGTAATAATAAGGTTATTTTCTCTACCCATAACGGGTCAAATGTTGGTCAACAACGTAACTCTTACGTTGGTGACAATTCATTGAGGGTCAAGACTGAAATCAATAATGATGGAAGCTCTCATAATACATTATATTCGGAACAGTATGGTCAAGATGATCTCCTAGCCGCAATTCTAAAGCAGGTATGTTTTTTATCCTTTTAAATGACCAAAATGGCCTTTGATAATTTAAGACTTCTAACACTAATGAGAGAAAATTACATAAATGGACCCAGGATATACAGTTTCTTTTCATATATGGTCCCTCGCCATTTATCCTCTACTAGGGACCAAAAGTGAATTTAATAAAATACTTGAAGAATCAATGGTGAAAAGAATCTTTTAGGGAGCATTGCCATAATTAGTATTAGGGAGCATTGCCATAATTAGTATTGGTGATGCACCAATTTCCATAACTATGTGCCAACCACTGACCATTTTTGTATCTTACTCAAATACGGAGTACTAAATATATTGATTTGTGTTTTGTGATTCAGCAACAACAAGAAGGTGTAGGGCAGTCAGATAACGATTTTGGCTTTGACTCGTACGCGTTGGATGATCTACCAGCATAAGTAGGACGTTTACTTTGCGCTTCAGCTGATGTACATAGGTTGACTTCCATCCGAATAGCCAAAATACAAGATTTCTTGAAATTCCGGTAGCTTTTTATATTCATGTTGTGAATATGGTTTGTTGCTGGACGTGATATGATGATACTATAGCTTGAATGCATGTTGTGCGAAGCATAACGTGTTGAAATTTTGACTGCTTTAGGTAATGTACAAACTCCCTTTCTAGGATTGTGAATTTGGTTTTCTGCATAAACTTGAAGATTTACTTTATTACATTCATCCAGTCTTGGAATAATGCGGATTTTTTAGATTGTATTATGGTTTTTAACATTAGTTTACTAGTTTGGACTTATGATAGGTTGCACAGTAAATTGCATTCTTTTTGTTACGTATTGTTGATGTTTAATTTGATCATGTTTTATAAGTTTTCATGTCGCCAAAAATCATTGGCCTTTTGTTTTGAAAACATAATCGTCTTATGTTCATATAGTTGGATCTTCTTTATCAAGTGAATGACAAATTGCTAGTACCAAAAATCGTCATTTTGATGGTGTTGCATCTCGTTTTGAAATATCCATTACTCAGGAACATGGTTTCTGTTATAAAGATTTGTGTTTATACCAAAAAAATAAAGTGTGTTGAAAGAAATATCCGAACCTGTTTCGTAAGACAGGTTGTGTGTTATCACTTATTTTTAACCTCAGTTCGAATAAGAAGCTTTTAGACATCAAAGTTAACTTTACTATGATCATTCTGCAAATTACAGAAGTATGAACATTCGATACACTAAAATAAGATCATCATTCACATGGCTTTGATCAAACTGGTATGAACTTTAGACTAGCTCTGATCTTATTGAATTAAGTCCAAGCTCTCTAACCAAATGGTCGAAGCAGGTTTACTGAAACTCGGCTATTAGGGCCACTCGACTTATATGAGCATCCATTTTTTCACAACAATTGTGCCTTCATCATGGGAATAAATAGGATAACAGAATTCCGAAGTGATCCATCCACTTTTACAAACAATTGAGTCTTCTGAGAATAAATATGATAGCATAATTCTATTTGCAATTAATTGGTCGTTAGATCGGTATAATTGTTCGAGTTTGCTTTCTCGTTTAGGACAGTATGGGACCTCTAAATTAGGCTTTGGAATTAAGCAAACAATCCAACATAAGTCGATCGGAAGTTTCCTATTTATTTAAGGGGTGCCTTAGCGGCATAAGAGTAAGTAAACATACCAGGTGTAGCGATAGGACGGCTTACATTTCTATACAAACAAGCTATTGCACCCAATGTAAAATAGCACAATCTTCTCTTACTATAGTAAGCTAGCGGGCTTCTCCCAAGAGAATGCCTTCACTCCACCCCGTCTTTAGACGACTATGGAGAACTATGGCACCTTTAGGAGCATGAACGAAACCAAGACCAAATATGACCGGCTCCACAAATTTTTTGTAACCGTAAAATAGAAACACATTTTGATGGACCTGGGGCATTTAATATGCAATTAGTAAAAATTGATGTTTTTCTTCAAATATTGACACTTCATCGAAAAAATCCATGGGGGTCCCGGGCACTTGCAGGAACCCCCGGTTCCGTCCTTGTTTAGGAGCCAAGGAAGGAGGACTGAAAAAAAAAAAAAAAAAAAAAAAAAAAAAAAAACAAATGCCAATATTTAACTTAACTATTAAGGCGAAACTCCATGTACAAATCACATTGAAAACGCTCTACATGTCCGTAAGCACAATAGACTAGTGAGTACGGAAGAAATATAGGGTCAATAGGCCTATCTCTTGTATTCATCATCTTCTTGTTGTACTCTTTGAGTGTGAGCCGAACAGCGACCTCTGTTGTTGGAGGAAATATCTCAATAGCTTAACAATACAATTGTGTAAGCTGTCAAAGTATTTAGTAACGTTCATACCAATTTGATCAAAACCATGTGAATGATGATTTCATTTTAGCATTACTTTAAAAACCGGTTTTCTGATTGACCCGGTCGAGCTTCCGATTCACGGTTCAACCGTGTTTTTTCGTCAAAGCCAGCTTCAGTCACCAGACCGGTTCACGGTTCAACCGGTTCGACCAGCCGAGTCAACTCGAGTTTTGAAACATTGTTTTTTAGTGTTTCGAATGTTCATACATTGTAAAATAGATAATTAAGTTACCTTCATAATCTAACTATTATTTTCGAATTTACTTTAAAAGTACACATATCCGGACTCACAAAGCAGTTTCATTAGCATTAAGATTCTAGGGATGATTTTCCTATCAATTCTTCACAATATTGTCAAGTGAGGTTATAGTTCAAGAGTTTCAGGTATTCACAATATCAATATAACTGTGAGCATGATTAAACGTCAATTTCAAGCTTTTGAAGTCAGTAGATTCAAAATTGCGTATTTCTATCAAGTAATATAATCACTTCAAGTCAATGTTGTAATTTCGATTTGGAGGCTCCTTGCCTCCCATAATTGTACTTGCAGTATTATCAAATATAATTTCATTTTTTTGTCGAAAAATCTTTAATCGCGCCATATTAGTACTTGAACAAGCTGTTAATCATAGACGTATATCTTTAAAGAGATCTTAAGAATATATCAACCGTTTAAGAGTGAATTATTTTGGAAAGAACAATATAAATCACAAGTAACCATTCTATATTGGTAGTTCTTGTTGGTACAAGTTGGCGGATCTGTATCACTCAAACGGAGCACGACCTTGCTAGTTTATCGTGTCAAGAATCTTAACTTTAATCCGGACATGTTTAATCCACATAAAACGAGTACTTAAAACAAGTGTGTTGAAAGAAATATCCGAACCTGTTTTGTAAGACAGGTTGTGTGTTATCATTTATTTTTAACCTCAGTTCGAATAAGAAGCTTTTAGACATCAAAGGTAACTTTACTATGATCATTCTGCAAATTACAGAAGTATGAACATTCGATACACTAAAATAAGATCATCATTCACATGGCTTTGATCAAACTGGTATGAACTTTAGACTAGCCCTGATCTTATTGAATTAACTCCAAGCTCTCTAACCAAATGGTAGAAGCAGGTTTACTGAAACTCGTCTATTTAATAAGATCAGTTAAGAAGGTTATTAGGGCCACTCGACTTATATGAGGATTAACAGAATTCCGAAGTGATCCATCCACTTTTACAAACAATTGAGTCTTCTGAGAATAAATATGGTAGCATAATTCTATTTGCAATTAATTGGTCGTTAGATCGGTATAATTGTTCGAGTTTGCTTTCTCGTTTAGGACAGTATGGGACCTCTAAATTAGGCTTTGGAATTAAGCAAACAATCCAACATAAGTCGATCGGAAGTTTCCTATTTATTTAAGGGGTGCCTTAGCGGCATAAGAGTAAGTAAACATACCGGGTGTAGCGATAGGACGGCTTACATTTCTATACAAACAAGCTATTGCACCCAATGTAAAATAGCACAATCTTCTCTTACTATAGTAAGCTAGCGGGCTTCTCCCAAGAGAATGCCTTCACTCCACCCCGTCTTTAGACGACTATGGAGAACTATGGCACCTTTAGGAGCATGAACGAAACCAAGACCAAATATGACCGGCTCCACAAATTTTTTGTAACCGTAAAATAAAAACACATTTCGATGGACCTGGGGCATTTAATATGCAATTAGTAAAAATTGATGTTTTTCTTCAAATATTGACACTTCATCGAAAAAATACATAGGGGTCCCGGGCACTTGCATGAACCCCCGGTTCCGTCCTTGTTTAGGAGCCAAGGAAGGAGGACTGAAAAAAAAAAAAAAAAAACAAATGCCAATATTTAACTTAACTATTTAGGCGAAACTCCATGTACAAATCACATTGAAAACGCTCTACATGTCCGTAAGCACAATAGACTAGTTGTGACTTGTGAGTACGGAAGAAATATAGGGTCAATAGGCCTATCTCTTGTATTCATCATCTTCTTGTTGTACTCTTTGAGTCTGAGCCGAACAGCGACCTCTGTTGTTGGAGGAAATATCTCAATAGCTTACAATACAATTGTGTAAGCTGTCAAAGTATTTAGTAACGTTCATACCAATTTGATCAAAACCATGTGAATGATGATTTCTTTTTAGCATTACTTTAAAAACCGGTTTTCTGATTGACCCGGTCGAGCTTCCGATTCACGGCTCAACCGTGTTTTTTTGTCAAAGCCAGCTTTCAGTCACCCAACCGGTTCAACCAGTTCGACCAGCCGAGTCAACTCGGGTTTTAAAACATTGCTTTTTAGTGTTTCGAATGTTCATACTTCATACAATGTAAATAGATAATGAAGTTACCTTCATCATCTAATTATTATTTTCGAATTTACTTTAAAGTACATATCCAGAGTCACAAAACAGTTTCATTAGTATTAAGATTTTAGGGATGATTTTCATGTCAATTCTTCACAATATTGTCAAGTGAGGTTTATAGTTCAAGAGTTTTTAAGTATTCACAATATCAACATCACTGTGAGCATGATTAAACGTCAATTTCAAGCTTTTGAAGTCAGTAGATTCAAAATTGCGTATTTCTATCAAGTAATATAATCACTTCAAGTCAATGTTGTAATTTCGATTTGGAGGCTCCTTGCCTCCCATAATTGTACTTGCAGTATTATCAAATATAATTTCATTTTTTTGTCGAAAAATCTTTAATCGCGCCATATTAGTACTTGAACAAGCTGTTAATCATAGACGTATATCTTTAAAGAGATCTTAAGAATATATCAACAAGCAACCATAGGTTGCAGAGAACAACCGTTTAAGAGTGAATTATTTTGGAAAGAACAATATAAATCACAAGTAACCATTCTATATTGGTAGTTCTTGTTGGTACAAGTTGGTGGATCTGTATCACTCAAACGGAGCACGACCTTGCTAGTTTATCGTGTCAAGAATCTTAACTTTAATCCGGACATGTTTAATCCACATAAAACGAGTAACCTGTTTAAGTTTAACAGGTTAACTTGACAATTGGTACAAATGGATTTGTTGAACATGTATCATGGGTGTTCAGGTCAACCCCAACTCGACATATTCTTTAAGCTAGGGGGGTCAACGAGTTTACGACATAATCCTACCTTGGCAACCACAACCTGTTCCAACAAAACAGACTGGATAGGAAATTATTAGTTTCTGGGTTAATTAGAGTCACCCGGTAGTGAAAAGGTTCACCGGGTCGGTATGCAGATCTGTGTGAATTTAGGAGCAAGTTAAATAGGTTACATATAGGGTAGCAACCAATTAATAACTCTTAATAACATTAACATCGTAAAATTGTAAGTAAATAAGCAATAACATCGGAACGATCATGGTGATAATGTTTAAGAAGAAACATCTAAAAATGTCGATTCACGTGGTTTAAAAAAGCTACAATCAGTAACAAAAATATGCATCAAAATCAATATTACAACATTTTTCTATACAAATGAGTCTATACCATCATCAATCTTCCTTAAAAAAATTAAACAATTCTACAAAACTCACCTCTAATGTTGCTGCATCAACATCACAAATATGATGAACGCCATAACACCCGAAAACACTACCCGTGACCCAGCTCGGTAAGACCCGCTTGTCGGAAGTATTCTTGGAAGTGCACATTCTTCCCCATTGAAGAAAACCTTTTTCGGGAACCCGTCACCGCCAGCTACATTGATTCCCGGTGTTAGTTTTTTCGTGAACGAGATCACTGACTGTTGTTTCCCGGGTACCCTTGGGTCTCTCTTTGGATTTTTCCCGTCAACTTCCCCAACTAAGTAGTTCAGTCCTTCTAGACCTTGCATGAATATCGTGTCGTTGACACCGTTTAACTCTAGAGCAGTTGCGTTAAACGAGTACGCTTTCTCAAACCCAGGGGCAGATTTTTCCATTTCCATAGCAACAAACCAGTCTGCGAATGAAGTGTCGTCCCAGTTGAAGAGTGTGATCCGGGCTGTCCACCCTCCACGGTAGTCGGTAAGGAGATGCCAGTTAAGACTGACCCCACAGTTGTCCCCACATGGTAATGGGTTTGGTACATTTCTACGTTGAAGACTAGCCCAAGCTGTTGACAGTGCAGTTCTGTTATCGAACGGAACCAAGAGAGCTTGTGACGGGAGAAACAAAGCCGGTTGAGTTGTACTACATGTTCTAGAACCTGTACCACTTGGGCATCCACACGCACAAGTTGGGCATGGTATAATCGACTCATTATAATAAGCAGAAAACGACACACAACATCGCGGGCTAGAGTCTTTAGCTTGAGTAATATTACAAACCACTTGCCAGCTGGAAACCGCGGTCGGCCCAGGTAGACCACTTGGGTCTGGGAATTCGGTTGGGCTGACCCGAACAGGTGCGCCACATTTGTAATCCGGGTTCAACCTCCCACTGATTTTGAAGTTTTGTGGTGGAAAGAGCTCCGATCGGTTCAAATCTGGAGGCATTTTGTATACATGTAACTGAAAAGCTGACTTTGATTTACTGGGGTCCATTGTCGGGGGCAAAATCGTCCCATTACGGCAACAAAATGGGATCATGCCCCGTTGGGTATTGTTGGTCATTTCGAGAGGTAAATCGATTAAAGTGGGCCGTCTTTCACAATTCAAAACGGTTGAGAAGTCCATTTCCTTATAGAAAGCACCTTGTCGACCAAATATGCACTCGGTTGAATCACGACTGTAGGGATAAGCACCTTTTATGTCGTTTATGAACTCATCTCGCATCCAGTCCCATGTTAGGTTCCAATTATCCAGCCGACCAAGGGCGTTATGGTTCTCGATGGTCACCTCAGCCCAGTAATCTGATTCATAAGTCCGGAGCACATCATACATGATTGTGAGATCGCCCGTTTGGCGTGGAAGAAACGCGTCTGCTACTGTCACGTTTGTAACTGCATCTGGATCTTTTGTACAACAAACATTCATAACTCGTGTTCCTATAAAAATCAAAGTAAAAACCTAGTTAGAATCAATATATTAAGTTAAACTAAAAACACAAACGACTGGAATGAGCTAAGAAATAGTCGAAGTCAAGCCAGATGTTTAAATACTAGTACTTGTTTTTTAATCAAACATGCTACTGCAGAACATATTAAAGTCACATAAAATATAATGGCCAATCAAGCAAGACTTGTTAACGGATCACCTTGTTAACTAGTAACTGGGATCAAACGGACAAAGTGATGTTTTTGGACGGAAGAATGAGTCAAAGTCAAACATAGGCTTAAGGACTTGGTTTTCATCGTCTTCTGATTATTTCTAAACCAAAATGAACGCCTTTATAAAAAAAACCTAACGATTTGTCTCCGAGTCAAATAGTTTGATAATTACTAAACAAAATATAAACATGATGTAAAATATATATGAAGCAGAAGTGTGAAACCTAAGAATGCAACAAGATATCAAGTAGAAACCTCGAGAGAACTGGTCACATAATTGAAAACATAATCTTTTGACTAATTCAAAATCTGATGAATTATATTTAGATCACAAAAAAAATATAAACTGCAACTACACGTTTGAGAATTGTTAAGGGAAAAATTGGGATGATAGTGACATTGCTCTCAATCCATTTTAAGTTTATTCAGTGAATGATAGATAACACTACTAAAACCACTATTCTGCTAAGAAATGATTTTTTTTTGGAAAGTTTCTACCAAAGAAGATGACCGGTTCTCTTGTAAATTGTAATAGTATTAATAGTTAAATGGTCTTCAAAATGGTTTTCAAAAGATGGACGATCAAGGGCACGGTTATTGTCCATAGACAAGATTAAAACAAAGCGAAAATACGTTGCTACCTATTGCAATAAGATCAGATCAACAAGAAACGTTCAATGGTACACAATATCAAAGTAGAACAAATCAAAATTGGATGAAAAGGTCAAACAACTAAGACCCCAAGACATAATTTCCCAAGAGTCAAAATTAGCTCAACTATCATATAAATCCACACAAAAACATCATATCATCAAATCTCAAGCATTTTCTAGTAAATATATCATGCAACTTAGATCAATGAGAATACACAATGATATTACCAAACATCGCACCATAGTCAAAATATCAATGCATAGAACTACCATTGAGTTCATTATAACAAAAAGAGAAATGCTAGAACCACTCCGAAAATCCACATGTAATTGGTGCATTTTCTGGCAGTTTCTCAAACAGGGGTAAAACCGTAAAACTTCAGCATCTCAAACATAATTCTATTCAAACGTAAATCAAGAAAAACATTGAATAGATCATCAAACCAGCAAGTTTTCGACTAAGATCATCACATCATCAAAATTCATCAAATAACTTTTATCAGTGCCTAAATCTTTTTCATCAGATGCAATCTACTAATAACAAAAAAAAACTTACAGAAAATTTTTAACTCAGTTTTACACAAATTAAGTAACTTTTTAACCAGTAAGCATTCAAGTAACACCAGATCATTAAAAACCAATCATCAAACTATAAAAAACATTAACAATTTTATTTAAAAAAAAATAAATAAATAAAAAAAATACCATTCATAGTAACTCTAGGACAAAGGTAGCCATCATTAGCAAGAAAAGGAACCAGTTAGAATCAATATATTGTGTTAAACGAAAAACACAAACGACTGGAATGAGCTAAGAAATAGTCGAAGTCAAGCCAGATGTTTAAATACTAGTACTTGTTTTTTAATCAAACATGCTACTACAAAACATATTAAAGTCACATAAAATATAATGGCCAATCAAGCAAGACTTGTTAACGGATCACCAACTGTGTTAACTAGTAACTGGGAATCAAACGGACAAAGTGATGTTTTTGGACGAAAGAATGAGTCAAAGTCAAACATAGGCTTAAGGACTTGGTTTTCATCGTCTTCTGATAATTTCTTAACCATAATGAACTCCTTTATCAAAAAACCCAACGATTTGTCTCCAAGTCAAATAGTTTGATAATTACTAAACAAAATATAAGCATATAAGTAAAATATATATGAAGCAGAAGTGTGAAACCTAAGAATGCAACAAGATATCAAGTAGAAACCTCGAGAGAACTGGTCACATAATTGAAAACATAATCTTTTGACTAATTCAAAATCTGATGAATTATATTTAGATCACAAAAAAAAATATAAACTGCAACTACACGTTTGAGAATTGTTAAAAGGGAAAAATTGGGATGATAGTGACATTGCTCTCAATCCATTTTAAGTTTATTCAGTGAACGATAGATAACACTACTAAAACCACTATTCTGCTAAGAACTGATTTTTTTTTGGAAAGTTTCTACCAAAGAAGATGACCGGTTCTCTTGTAAATTGTAATAGTATTAATAGAAATGGTCTTCAAAATGGTTTTCAAAAGATGGACGATCAAGGGCACGGTTATTGTCCATAGACAAGATTAAAACAAAGCGAAAATACGTTGCTACCTATTGCAATAAGATCAGATCAACAAGAAACGTTCAATGGTATAAAATAATACGCATCAAAGTAGAACAAATCAAGAACAACGCCGTTAGATGAAAAGGTCAAACAATTAAGACCCCAAGCCATAATTTCCCAAAAGTCAAAATTAGCTCAACTTTCATATACATCCACACAAAAACATCAGATCATCAAATCAATGAGAATACGCAATGATATTACCAAAATACGCACCAGAGTCAAACCAGCAAGTTTTCGATTAAGATCACATCAACAAAAAACACCATTAAATTCATCAAATAACTCGTAAAAATGCCTAAAACTTACAGAAAATATTTAACTCAGTTTTACGCAAATAAAGTAACTTTTTAACCAGTAAGCATTCAAGTAACACCAGATCACTATAAAAAACATTAAAAATCTTATAAAAAAAATTATATAAAAATTATAGTAGTACCATTCATAGTAACTCTAGGACAAAGGTAGCCATCATTAGCAAGACTAATATTCCTAGGCATAGGAACACTCCTCAACCCAACACCAAACTGCGTCCCCACAAACTCAACCCGACCCGACATCTGCTCCAAATCACCAGCAGTCTCAATACCCGTTTTCAGATCCGACCCAGGAAACCCTGCAAAAACCGTCCCATTCCCAACCCGACCCGGAACAGAAACCGACCCATCAGCCACAATAGCCCCATTAGCAGACACCAAATACTCATCATGCTGAAAACCCACGAACACCCTCCATGACTTGAGCTCATCCGGTGAGTTGTTGAGGATGGTGAGAGTGGACTCGAAGCGATAGGGCTGGGTAGATGGGTCGGGTCGGGTCGGAGGGAGGATGGATCCGGCGGTGTAGGTGTAGGAGAGGAAGATGCCGTTGCATGAGGCGGAGGGGGAGGGTGGGGCTGGTGGTTGTGCGGTGGTGAGGATGAAGAGTGTGGTGGTGATGAGGAGGAGAAGGGGTGAGTGTGAGTACATTTTTTTTGAATTTGTGTGTGTGAAAAAAAGTGTGTGTTTAGTGTGTGTTTTTTTATATTTTTGGAGAGAGAAAGTGGGGTTTTATATATATATACAGGGGAAGTTTGAAAAAGAGAGAGGAAAAGAAGAGGATGGTGAGATGGGAATTGGTGATTTGGGCAAGAAATGCTGCTGCTTCTGACACAGCTTATTACTAGCTGTATTATTTGAATTATTTCTTTCTACTCGGTATCTACTACGAGTACTACCTAAACTAAACTATTGTAAGAAAATAATTATAATCACTTTTCTGTTTTGAGACACACCATCTTAAACTAACGGGGAATGATTTGCACACTCCTACAATTTATTTGCACACTCTATTCAATGCATTAGACATTTGTATTTTACGTATATTCTGCTTTAACAGTTGAGTGTGCTAATAACTTTTGAGAGTGTGCCAATCACTTCCCTAAACTAATGGTGCGTTTGGTTTGTAAGTAGGATTGAAATTGAATTTGGATTTAAAAAAAGTTTGAAAGAAAATGATGAGAGAGAAAATGTGTAGTATATATAATTTATAAATTAATTTATCATATAAAACTATTACTCCGTATTTGTTAAAAATAAAAAAGAGAAAAAAATATAAAAAAGAAAAACTATTGAAACTTGTGGTTGATATTGAAGCACAAGTGGGACCACTTTGTATCATTCACCAATTTCTACTAATTTGCCTACTATCAAATCTATCATTCAATACCATTACTTGAAAGGAAAAAAATATACCAAACAAGTGTTTTCATTTTGGGAGGTGATTTGCACACTCCCATATTTGATTGGGACACTCCAAACAGTGCATTAAACAGTTGTACTGTAAATATAAACTGCTTTAACTGTTTGTACATTGAGTGTCCTAATCAATTTTTTGAGTGTGTCAATCAATTCTCTTTCATTTTGCTTTCATTCTACCCCCTCCAATACCCTCATACCAAAAGGGCCCTGATTTTCTATATCATTTGAGCACTGCTAAAGAGTCATACAATATCTTTCTACACACATAACAATATTCACTTTTCCGTTTTGAGATATGTTAAACTAATTTTCTATTTTCTTTTTCGATTAGTGCTAGATTGTATTTGATTAGTGAAGAAATTTAATGGTCTCGATTTTTTAAAATTGTGCATTGTTTGTTTAGAGAAAATAATTTTGGGACTGAAATAGAAAATTAGTTGTTGAGATTTACGATTTTCTTTTCTTAGAGAGGCAAAATTGCTAACAAGATGCTAAAGTTGGAACATGACATAACCTTATACAACCCTTACCTCAAATTTACTACAGTATGTGTTATTTTAAAACCAACGGTTGTGTTTTTCTTTTCTTATGTGCTGCTAATCAATAATATCATCAGAGAATAAAAAATAAAAAACTTCGCCCTCAAATTTATCAGACACTATCATGATGCATTTACTCAACTAGATAGTAGAGCTCAATTACTAAATCAGTATCATATAGTTTGAATATCACTCATTTTGTTATTTATGTATTTTTTTGATAATTACGATTTTACATTTTGTTTAACTATCTATGGGGTCTTAGCTGATTACAGAGATTCAAACTTAATCAACCATAAGTGATTGAGGTCGTGCTAAATGCATATTGCTTAAAAGTTTATAAACGAAATGAAAAGTTAGAACATTTACAACTCACTTTAGCTTTTTTGTGTTTGTGTTGTGTCGAGAACTATAGCTTTAATAATAATATGTACTTTAAACGCTAAAATATTACCTGTTGATACTATGAATAAAAGATTATTAAGATATGGTAAATACAAATAAGCACATTGTATTTATTTAAGTCATAATATAAACTTGCAATTTCATTTTTTAGAATATATATGCATTCACAAGGTATAATCATATCAAAATACATCTTTTCTTATCTGAGGTTTTACTATAAGTAATTTTGGACAATATATATTATCTAATCATAGAAGAAAAGCTATAGATATTTTCTAGATGTTCAAAAAAGAAAAAAAATGTTAACGTTAGAGCTATGATGCCTTTTGGGGTGGGGGCTACACGCTTTAGATATCATTAACATCTTTATAGAAGTCATACGCATCATTTTCTTATTAAAAAAATGTTCTTATTTTAAAATAAAGTATAGTCGTCAAAAATAAATTGAAACTAGTTGGTAAAGTCTGAAATCTTATTTTCATGTTTTAATTTTCATAAACACTTTTAACCTTTATAAATGCTTATGGATCATTCTATATTTACATGATTATTGAATAAACATTTTCATGACAATATATGTTGTAATTTTTTTTTTTTGAACAGAATATATGTTGTAATTAAAACTTCAATTAAGAAGTGATTTCTGGAAATTATAGTTATGACTAGGTAGTATATATTTAACATATCACTAGCATTGCTATATTTCTGCATACTATTTTGAAATGTTCCTAGAAAGACAATAGACAACAATTTGACTACTTCAAGATGAACTCATGATTTAATTTAGTTAGCTTTAGCTTGTGTACTTTTTCAAGCAAATCATATATTTATGTTGATGAATCAATCTCCATTTTGAATTGATTTTTAACGTGTAAAGAATCAAAGCCATACTCCATCTATACCATATTTACATATGGTATATATTCTCCTTATTATTCTCTCTTTTCAGAATTGATTTTACTCAAATTATGCATAGATGGCAAACTCGATAAGATACAGTTTTATGTTTTCTCACTTTCCATCTTGTCACTATAAAGCTAAAGAAATAGTTTTGTCAATTGGTCAATATATGTGATGGTGGATTCATGCTATACAAACCGACCAAAGATCTAGCACAACATTTAGAGCCAATATAATAGAAATAATAAAAATGGTCAACTGATTAATATTTATTCAAATAATTGTAGGGTCTTGTGTTCAAATTTCATGTCCGTTTAGGGCATGTTTGGTACGATGGAATGGAAAGCACAAGAATGGAACGGGGGTGTTTTCCTTAGTTTGGTTGAAATAAAGAATGGAATTGGAGAATCAACACACGATTCTCATTCAACCAAATTCATTCTCTATAAAAAGTGGAGAATACAAAGAATCAACCAATTTAAGCAAAACCCATTCCTATCTCATTCCAGCTAAGAATCATAACGCTATTTGGAAAAAAAGAGAATATAAAAGGCATAGTCATGTGAGTGGCACATGCTATTGAATTGGGGAAAAAATCAAAACCCCTAACACAGTTTTTCTTTGATTTTCACATCACCATCCCCGATTCACCTACTGCCATCAAACATTTTCAGGTCACGTTCATATATTTTGACCTTTGTTCTAATTCAACAATAAATGTGAGCATATACATACTATGTTGACGTTCGTTTCAATTCAACAACAGATATGATTATATGAACATATATACACACATCTATATTAACTTTGCTCTTTTTTATAATTCTTATAATTCATCTGTTCTAAAATACTACGTCACAATGTGCCTTTCATTCAACCATTTCAAGATGTTGGAAGAAATTAAATAATGGCAATTATTTGTTAACATAATGTACAATAAAATTTATTTGCAGTTTATTAATCTAGTCCAAAAGGTGAAGATCATACAAAATGTGCAAAATCATAATTAGGGGAAAGATCATAAACTGGTAACATGGAGTTGGGAAAAAAAATACAAAACTAATCAAAACATCGTGGTATTTAATTTTTTTTTCTTCTTTAAAATATATGTTTTTATTCTTATGAGTTTATTCTTTGTTTGTTCCAAACAAGAGAATTCAATATCTATCACATTCTATACTCGATTCTTAATTTATACCAAACAACGAAATGTATTCTCTTTCTTTGAGACTATTCCCTATTTATGTGATTCCATTCTCTAATGCAATTCCTTTCTCAACGATTCACTTGTACCAAACGTCCCCTTAAGGGCACGTTTGGTAGAGAGAAATCTAGAGAAATGAAATGAACTAAAGAATAGAAATTCAGAGAATAGAAATCAGTAGAGAATTTTGATAGATTCCATTGTTTGGTAACCACAAATACTTTACCCGAGAAATAAGCAAATAAACTATTTTTTTTTAAATCATTTTTGTGTTGTGACAAAAATAAAATAAAAAATACACAAAAGAAACCGAAAAAAAACCAAAACACCCTACTCGTATAGAAAATTAGAAGAGCATCTACAACCACTTCACAATTAAATAAGTGAAAAAATTGATGAAAAACAAAAGAATCGTGTACAGAGAGGTGACGAGATGCAGTTTTAGAAGATTGGAAGGCTACAGATCGAACAAGACGAAGGTGACCACAAGACGACGGCAACCTCGCCGGAGATACACCATTAGAACAGATAGAGAAGAAGATGTTGTTTAATTTTGAATGAAATGCCAAAAAAGTTTGTTCAGATTTTAGAGATACCAACACAAATAGAAACACATGATTAAACTTTTAAAAACCCATTGTTATTTCATGCTCAGCAGCTTTTTGAGATGATGGAGAAGGAGGTTGGTGACTTGGTGGCTAGGGTTTAAAACGTTAATTTGGGTGGAATGTGCCAATCACGTGACTAAAATAATATATATACTTCATTATTTATAAAAGGTCCCACACTTCCTAATTAATAAAACACGGAGAATTGGTTTGGACAACCATTTCCATTTAAAATAGAGTGGAATTCAATAACAAAGGACTTTATTTCTCGAGAATTCTGATTTCTCCACTTTTCTTTTTCTCGGTTGCACCAAACAAAAGAAATCAGGCCATTTCCATTTCTTTTCCTTCATTTCTTTCTACCAAACATCCCCTTAGTGTATAAAATACATCATATTAGGAATTTGGGTTTTAGAATATCTTAAAAGCAACGATACAAATTTAATACTATAAAATAACGAGTAACTCTTTCAAAGTCATATGTAACTTTTTTCAAAGTCATATTTGGTTGAAAGTTAGCTTTTGTTAGAAAACATTTGATTTCTAACAATAATTCATTTTTGTAAAACATATATTTAAAAAACAGGTGGCTTGCCCGTTAAAAGTTTGTATTTAAAAATCAATGGCGGAAAAACCGGTAGTGTTCCCATGTGGAGCCAAGCCATTATTTTTACAAATTGACGGCGCAGGATTATCTACATTTTTTTTTTTGAACAGTGAATTTCATTAACCACCAAAGGCGACCCCAAAATCAGGGCCCCCGCCACAAAGCAACAAACTTACATAAAGTTAAATTTACACCAATTCTCCCAAGACAATGATTTAATCCTACCTCTATTAGTGAACCATAAATAACCGACCGCCTTAACCTCACTCAGAATATCACTAGCACGCACCAACTTGTTTGAGAACCGAAGCTCGTTCCTCGCCTTCCACAACGACCAGCAGCCAATCAACACAATACCTTGGAACACCTCTTTAGCTATGCCCTTTAACCCCACGAAATTATAAAGCTCAAGAATATCACCAAAGGAAAAAGCAAAAATGTTAGATATCTTGCACCATTGGCTGATACCTTGCCATAAGACAGCAGCCACAATACACGAAGTAAAGATATGCTCAATCGACTCGTCCCCATTACTACAGAACTGGCAGCTTAAGTCCTCCACCAGCACATGCCTATTCCGCAATGAAACAGAAGTAGGGATCCCACCTAATGCAGCCCTCCAAGCGAACACGTTGCACTTGCTGGGAACCCACTTACACCATTTCAACACAAAATTACAGCTGACCTCTATCCCGGATCTTAAATACTTCTTAACCTCGGCCACCGAAAATTTCCCGTCCTCATTACCGAGCCAAAACCATCTATCCGCGCGACCAGAAAGCTCTAACTCATACTCGGTAACTACCCTATTCAGAAAATCCAGTTGCGCCTGCTCTTCCAAACCATTCAATCTACGTTTCCATTTCCAGCTAATCAAATACCTCCCCTCCGAATTAACCACCCGATCCTTCACTTTACACTTCTTAAATTTTTCAAGCGCAAACAGACCTGGAACCAACTCTTTCAGAGGCAAGTCCGACGCCCACGGATCTAACCAAAAAGAGATATCTGCCCCATCACCAACAATGCCTTTAAACATACTCCGCACAGGGACTCCTTGAACCATAGTCTTAGACATTGAATTAACTATGTTCCTCCAAACACCACGACTGTTACTAATAGCCGGAATGAAATCCCAATTTCTATTGCTCACATGAATGGCTTCAATAACTTTCTTCCAAAGACTATCCTTTTCGTTCTTGAACCTCCATCCCCATTTGGCGAGAAGAGCAATGTTGGTCGTCTGGAGTTTACACAAACCCAAACCCCCTTTATCCTTTGGCAAAGCCACCTTGTCCCACGCTATCCAATGCATCTTCCTACACGTTGAAGTCCCTCCCCACAAAAATCTTCTGATGAGAGATTCAAGGTCACCAATGACTTTCTTCGGCGCTTTGTAAAGAGAAAAATAATAATTTGGAAGACTCTCCAAAACCGACTTGATAAGAGTAATCCTCCCCCCAATTGATAACGATGAGGCCTTCCATTTCGAGAGACGCTTCTCAAAAATCTCATACACCTTCCTCCAACTATTCACACGATTCATATTGGCCCCGACCATAAGACCTAAATACGTGAAAGGCAACATCCCCATCTTGCAGCCAATAACCTTGACCATCTCCTCCACCTCCACCGAGTTAACACCGAGACCGAAAATATTGGATTTCTCCAAGTTTATCTTCAAACCGGAACATATATTAAAACATCTCAAAATCCTCACCACGTTAGAAATGCTAACCTTAGACCACTCTCCCAAAATAACTGCATCGTCCGCAAAGAAAAGATGGGATAACACAACTTCCCCATATGGCAGCCGAATACCGTCTATCATCCCAACCTCCCTAGCTTTCTCGATCATACGAGACAAGCCTTCCATCACGATAATGAACAAAAAAGGGGATATCGGATCCCCTTGTCTCATACCTTTACTACACTGGAACTCAAAAGTAGGAGACCCATTCACGAGCACGGAAGACCTAGCCGAGCGAAGAATCCCCATAATCCACCGACACCACTCCTCCGGAAAACCCATTTTCCTCATTATGTCAATCACGAAGAGCCAATTGACGTTATCGTAGGCTTTTTCAAAGTCGATTTTAAACAAAAAGGCCTGCTTCATAGATCTCTTGCACCACGACACCACTTCATTGACAATAAGAGGTCCATCAAGAATAGACTTCTCACTAACAAACGCCGACTGAGAATCCGAAATCACCGAACCCACCACCCTTTTAAGCCTTTCCGCAAGCGCCTTAGAAATGGATTTACTGATAACCCCAACCAAGGTAATTGGGCGATAGTCATTAAGAATCACCGGGTCTTTCACTTTAGGAATTAGCGTGATAAAAGAGGAGCCACTCCCCCTACTGATCTCACCATTCTCAAAGAACATGTCAAATAAATTCTTAAAATCAGACTCCAACAAAGACCAAAAGTGCTTTATGAATTTAAAACTCATTCCATCCGGTCCCGGAGCCCGATCATCCCCGCAACTGAAAATAGCACTCTTAATCTCGTCCAAGGAAAATGGAAGGATCAACGAATTCCTATCCACTTCTGAAAGCTTCTTAATATTCTCGCACTCGAGACTCGGACGAACAACATACTCCTCGGTGAACCTGGATTTAAAAAATTTAAGAATTTCTCTTTTAACAAAATTCGGCTTCTCGACCCAATTTCCTTCAATGTTGAGACCAGGAATATGATTCGACGCAATACGACTATTAACCAAGCCATGAAAGTATTTCGAGTTTTCGTCCCCGTCCACTGCCCATTTCGATCTAGCTCTCTGCTTGAGGTCCAAACCTTTTCTCATTCCCACAGATTTAATAACCTTCTTACACTCGCCCAAGGTCCACTCTTCCTCTTCCTCAAGCTCCCTATTTTCCAGTGCACAATCCAGCACTTCCAACTCGGCAAGAGCTGCCGCTTCTTCCTCTCCTTCTCTTTTGATCACGATTATAAGGATATGCACGTTTTATGTCATTTAGGGATTCGTTTCTCATCCAGCACCATGTTACTGAGTCGATTGTGTTAAAACTCGGCTCAGTAGTTTGTCTCATAGGTGACGGTCACATTGTACATAATTGTGAGATTGCCAGATTGGCGTGGAAAAAACTTTTCATCAAAAGTTTATCACGGAGAACATGTTTGTCAAGACTCAAAATTGTGAAAATGTCAGATTGTCAATATGACTAATCCAGACCCAAAAACTGATCAATGTAACAATTTTGAACTAGTGGCAAATAGCCACAGAAGCTTTTGTGATACCTACCGATGGCAATGATATAGATTATTTATTCTTTTGAATGGCACCATTGATGAATTTAGACCACCAATGAACTAATCAATAGTGGCACTACAAGCTTAAAGCGATTAAAGCAGGGGTAAGGTCACTTGAGTACTAATTGTATCAATTGGGGGTCGAAAACAGCCATTCTACTTTCAAAAACCATGACTATGAGGCATGTTGAATGGTCACTTTACAACTTCCAAAAGGTGTGTCACAGTATAAAAAATTCCATTGTTTTTGACCCACCTCATTAACAAGGTGTCTCTGGCTACTTATTGCAATTTCATTTCAAAAGAACGTTAGATCGGATAAGCAAGAATGCCTCAGTGGTGCGTAATAACACACATCAAAGTGTAACTAAGCAAGCAATACCCTTGAATGAAATTGTAAATCAATTTAGACCAAGGATCAGCTTCCCAGAAGCCAACAGTCTTAAATTTCAGTTGCATCACATAAAATATCAGATCGGCAAATCTTATGCAGTCTAAAAAAACTCATTCCAAGTAAACCGAGAATCCCTCCATGATATGACCAAAGACTAGACATCAAAGAATTTGTAATATTTACCTTGCATAGTAGGTCTAATCAAAACAGTTGAAAATTAGGCATAGGAATATTAGTTCGTCGGCCAACAACTCGAAATTTAACACCGACCATTTAATTCACATCACCACCAATCTTGAGATCAGAACTCAGAAACCCAGCAAAAACGATACCACTTCCAACCCAGACCATAATCAACCAACCCATAAGGAATGAAGCATAACCCCAAGTACTCACCATGTTAAATCCATAAATACTCCACAATTTACTCAGAAATAATGTGCAAGGTTAACATAAAGACAATTGAGTATTAAACAATTAAAACATACTAAATTCACAAACAGATGGACAGATATTATATTCTTCTTTCTTCCTTAAATGTTTACACTAGCAAAAGTAATGCTATGACAACTGTGTTTAGAAGAATGAAAGATACAAACACATGACCAAAATAATAGACTCCAACATATTCATAGAATTTGATTTAAAATGACACAACCACCCTCCCAACTGCTTGAGACGACGACTCACTAAATAAAGACCTCGGCCAACCCTTTCGTATGTTGGAACCAACTGACCCACCTTTTGCATCTCTTTAAGACAAGACTGTGACCTGACCATACTACTTGAGATGCTTTGACCCGACCCGACCTGACCCAACGACTCAACCCGACTTGACCGGACTTTGACTTTGACCCCACCAACGTACTTCATTTTGCCCCCAAAATCCTGCAAGTTCAAAAATTAACCAGTTCAGATTTTCAAGGTTCTTGATGACACAATAGAAATGCACAAAAGGTAAAGGGAAGTGATTTGTGCAACATTTTTTATCCAAACACCACTACCGTTTTTCTTTTCGCCATATTACCATCAACCACTTGTTGATAGTGGTTTGCATGTTTATTGTATGAGAGTGTTATGTTAAAGATCAAAAAGTCAAACTCAATCACTACCCAAAGGTCAAATTTGCATTTACCTTCAGCTGTTAAAATTGAATCCACCAGATGGAACTTGAACATTGTTTCCGCCAAAGTTGAAACCAGCCTGAGCACCATCAACCACTGCTGCTTCATCTTCTTCCTCCAACCAATATGTCTCAAGAATCTTAACAGCCTTCTCATAAATTTCATTATTGTCGTGACTCTGCAAATTCTCAATCTTTTCCAGCCCCTCGGCATCATCAATCAACTGAGCATAGAAATTAACTTCACCGCTGTTTCCTATGTTCTTCTCCACTTCGCCAACCTTAAGGATGTTCTCAAGCCCTTCTAGAGAGACGGTTACAATCCTTGGATCGGGGCATATTAGGAGATCACACAATGGTTTTATACACCCTTGACTCACCAAATACCTGAGAATCAATGTACCAATTTACAAGTGTCAGTATGTAGATTATATTAGGGGTATATCCTTTGAAGGGTGATAGAAAGGGAACATACTTGATTTGCTCATTGGTACCACCAGAGGTGGCATTTGATATTGCCCATGCAGCCTCTTTTTTAATATCGAATTCAGCATTCTGAAGCAAATTGACCAACGGAGCAATTAACCCAGCCTCAATCACAGTCTGTACATACAGAAAAGAATCATTATATATATTTGTTAACCATGAAACATCTGTAAATACTGTATTCTTCTTTTTAGAGATCTAGTGAGTTCACATAAAATATCATTTTTTCACCTGTATTTGTTCTTTGTTTCCAGCAGTGATGTTCGATATTGTCCAGCATGCTTCTTTTTTAATGCTCTTCTTGTGGTTATTGGTCAACAAGGACAGTAGGCACGGAAGTGCACCACGCTCTATAATATGCTGTAAAACAGAAAATAGTATTATCTCAAATGTAGATCGCCTCAACAAATTTGAAAGTAAAGAAGAAATACCACAAATAATATCCTATAAAATCTCATTTATGTTTGTAACAAACAAAATCAGTATGTAACCATAAAACTTGTCTAAATAATATTACAACACTCGCGAGATCTTACCTGAGTTTGGAGATCATCGCCAGTCACAATGTTCCCAACAGTTCTGAGGGCAGGAATGAGTACCGAAGGAGATGGGTGGCTGAACATAAAACCAAGAGTTATAATAAATCCAAATCATTGCAACTTAAATCTGAGACTAATCATATATAAAAGAAAAACAATAATGCACAACTCACAGAAGCAGCTCAACAAGACGTTGGCAAACACCAGCATCAATCACAGCCTGAATTTTGTCATTGGTACCATCAGACAGATACGAAAGAGCCCAGCATGCATCTGTCAACACCTCTTCATCATTTGAATGAACAAGTCGCTCAAGGGCTGGCAGAGCTGGCCTTGTCTGCATTTTAAAACATATCAGTGTGCCAAATATATGCAAGAAAAAAATGACTGAATAATTAATGATGTAACTGGTCACTAACCTGCTCAAATGGAGGTTGTGGTTTTCCTCGACAAAAGTTGGATAACGTCCAAGTTGCGTTTCTGAGCATGGAAAGCTTAGCATGCTCATTTAACTGAGACAGTAAGGGAATCAAAGCGCCATGTCCAAGGACAAGATCACGGCATCTAGGAGAATCACCAGCTACGTTTCCCAATGCCCAAACAGCCTGCAACAACAAGACCGACATATATAAGAAATTGATTTAGATGCAAATTGGTTCGGATTTTGAATCACTATGGTCGGATCCCTGACTTCCATACCCATATACCTCAAACCAAATTTCCTAAACCCTCAACCAAACATTCCCACATAGATTATCGCACTTCCACAAGAAAACAGCTGTATAGATGGGTTACCTGCTCGCGCACATCGTCACTTGGAGAAGCTAGAAGCTTAACAAAAATTGGGACTGCCCCATGATCAATTACGACCTTTGTATTGTCGGATGTTCCTGAGGCAATGTTTGTGAGTGCCCAAGCAGCCTCAAACTGATGCAAAAGTAAGATAAGATCATAAAGTTAACAAAATATACACAAACAGAAAATAGTAACAGAAGCAGCAAATGGCATTACCTGAAGCTGTGGGAAATCCTCTCTCATTAAAAATTCGACAAAGCGAGGTACAACCCCAGCTTGTATAACTTCTTCAATTGGTGGGCTCCGTTCTTCAAAACAAAATTCAGCAATTTAGATCTATGAAGATTACTTCTCACAACCAAATATAAATTACAAAAGTAGCAATATATATACCTATAGAAAGCAATTTACGAAACTGAGTAGTTGCCTCCAGCTGCATATTATTTTCATTGGAATATACTCCAGCCACCATAGAAGGAAGACTCTCTAACTGCAATGTTATCGACAAGAAATAATGGTTTAAATGCCAGAAAAATGTATCTTTAATACCCAGTATGGCAGTATATCAACAGTAATCATTCATGAGTACTTGCATAATGTATATCCATGTAATCAATTAGTGGAAACCTAGCAGACACACAATTAAGCAATCCCGAGAAAGTAAGCAGTTGAATCATAAGTGTCCCATATTGTAACAAAAAGGGTCACGAATGCAAAAGTAACAAATCTATGTTATATAACCACACAAAAACACTCTGAAAATTCTTAAAAATTCTTAAATTTTACAACTCATCATGTCTTAACACAATAAAATTTGACCATAATTTATCATCAGCTCACACAGCGACCAAAATTAAGTGTTTTTATGTTCTTTAGCATATAATAAGAAACTAAACAAGGGATACAACCGTCAAATAGTAACAGACAACAATCATACACTCAACCTAGTCAACAAGCTACCACTTCCTCCTAACTATATTGTAGTAGTTTAATTATATTCTCAACTCTAAAACAAGTTCTATATTACATTTCCTATAAAATAAACAGTCAATGATCCTTCAAACAAGTTCAACAGATTTGAGACATCCTTCAAAAGGAATAATAAATTGCCACTTCCTCCCAACTATAAAGAAATAGTTGAACCATATTTTAACAATAACACAAGTTTGTTATTAAATGTCCCATAATATAACGGTCAGTGACCCTTCAAACTAGCTTAGCAGACTTGAGCAACGTGCGGCTGATCATACAAATATAATAATTACATCAGCTTAATATAACAACATCAGTATTTATGCAACAAATCCCATGTCCAAAACAGCAACACCTCCTATATATGGTCAATACTTGATACCTCCTCAATTTGTTCACCCAAAACAAGTACGGTACTAGTATAACAAAGTCATATTACATATAGTATATATTAACCAATTAAACTAACTAAAGCATAGTCATATTTATATGAAACTTATGAATACTTTAAATCCCATAGACATATCAAACCATATTCATCCGACGCGCGATAAAGCAACAAATTTACACCTGTTCAATAGCAGACAGCAAATCTCTATAGCCATATACTATGCTTAAGAGGTGTTTATACTAGCTTATTTTTCGAGCTTATGGGCCTATACAATTATAAAAATACCCAATACGACCACTTTTTCAGGCTTATGAGCTTATCAAGTTAAGCTGATGAGATAAATAAGCCATAAGCTCAGTTGACAACCTCATAAGCCCAAAAAACGAACTAAGGAAATAAGCCTGGCACCCCTTTAATACTCGAATAAAATCGATCTATTCAATAGCACGCATACTAAATCTCTAATACTACATACTTCACAACCTTTAGCCGCACGCCCGCACATCTAATAACATACTAACAAAACTAAACCAATACGCAACTATATAAACTCAAATTCAAATAATCAACCAAAATCAACCTTTTTCTCGACAGTAGATGGCTGAGCCGGCACACCACCACCATTCGCCGCCTGGGAACTCGACAACACCTGTCTCTTCTTCAAGAGATTCTCCTCCCTCTTATTCTTCCTAATCTCAACCATATTATCCTCCCTACGCCTCCGTCCCTCATCCGCGTCAACCGCAACTTTGTACCGGTTCCTACGAACCTCAGTCCTCGCGTTCGGCCTCAACGACATGATCTGTTGCTTTTCTTTACGTGTTGATGACGTCACTCAGCTTAACAAACTGAAACCCTGGGTACACAAATCAAACAAACTGATCAGCGTAAGGGTAAATGATCTAGGTTAAAGTGATGGTGACGTGATGATGACGTCACTGAAATTGAAAAAAATTGAAACCCTAGGTATGTGAAATTGATTAATTAGAAGAAAATAAGTTTAATTTGAATTGATTTGAGTGAGGATTTGAAATTGAACCTGATGAGAGAGAGAGAGAGAGAGAGAGAGAGAGAGAGAGAGACAAGAGGGGGATCGAAGTTGGGAGAGAAGTTTTTGAATTGAGGATTTGAATGTACGTATATAAAGGCTATTTTATTATTTATTTTTATTTTTTTTAATAAATAAAATAAAACGAGCTGGAAGGCTCGTGTGTTGCTGCGGGATTGTGGTGCTAGTCGATCCACCTACACGTCTTGCTTTTACTGCTAATTCTTTGAAAGTTAGTCGTTAAGGACTAAATTTGAAAAAAAGATCAATAAACCAAGGGACTATTTTTTGAAAATTAATTCTGGAAATATTATTTATTTTTACGTAAAAAGTCCCTAAAATTATGCGCATGTTGCATTTTTAGTCCCCAAAGGACCTAACTTGCAAAGGCAGTTACACTTCAGGGACTATTTTGGTTGTTTATTGTTCGAACACTGTAGCTACAGTGTTTGGCCACTGTAGATGTACTGTAGCAAATTTCTGCTTTTTAGATATATAGTATAATAAGATGTATATATGTTATTTGAAGTTTTGGGCCTTTTAGTTTGTTGGGGTTTTAAGTTGGTAATTGTTGATTATTGAGATTAGGCTACCTAAGAGAGCTAGGTGTAGGAAAAAATTTTGTCCGCCATTGGTATAAAAAACAGACGAATGGCACGTTGTGTTGCATCGTCCCTCAAGACGTTCGTCCGTTATTCGTCTTTTAGCCAAGCAATGGATTGTGCGATTTGTATATTTTTATTTATTTATTTTTATTTTACTATGTGAGGTATTTTGTGAGACTTACATGCGTCAATAAGTGTTATTGATTGTTTTGTTTTAGAAATTGTTTTAGCTATTAGTGTGTTATTAGGAGGGTGATGAGGTGGCAGACGAATAAGCCTTCTGTGTAGCAAGCACGTTATTGTTGTATTCTTGAGTTAAGTTGAGAGGAAAAGAAAATAAATAAAAAGGAGCATAAAAAAATCTTGTGTTCTCAAGTTTTTTTAGAGAAGAAAGGAAGAGAAGTGGAAGGAAGATTTGAGTTATTTTTAGTTTAAAATCTTCCTCCCACTTTTAGAATGAAGAGGAAATAAGAGAAGACAAATTTTCATTTATTTTCTCCTCGATCTCTTTTCTTATCTTCTTTTACATATTTAACTCGAGAACACAACACGGATAAGGATGGTCAATAGTATATTGGACTAATTATTTATTATGATTATTAGTGTTTCTTTTAGATTTTGGATGGGACATAATTGATAAAGTTAGATCGTATTTATATCAACTGTACATGAGGTTTGAGTACGTGATGTGTGAAGCGATTATCGTATTGTAGATGACATTTTAATATAAGCTAATTTGAGTTTGTATAATTCTACGATATTTTATTGCTGAGGACAAAACTTAACATGCGATAAGGAATGTGTATAGGGATGTATTTAGGTATCCTTATGTACGGAAGTAACGAATATCTTTGTTAAGGGTGTCATTGTTGGGTCGGCTAGGGACTTGGTCTAAGTTCTATGTCAGTTGTTTCAGCCCTTCACCTCTATAAATAGAGGTGAGGGGTGAAGGTATCAAACACACGCATCTTATTATTTCCTTTGTAACCGAGTTTGAGGTTCAATACATTAATTGTTCAATTATACTTTATGGGTTTTGCATCTTCTATTCTTCACAAAAGTCGATTGACTTTTGGGTCTTTAGTTACTTGTGTCGATTGAAGCTAAAGCTTCTCGTTTTCGTGTTTGACGATCCGAGTTTTTTGACAATCGAGATTCCAACAATCTACTTTACCCAACATGTTTGAACATATAAGTTTCAACTAACTTTGTCAAACGTGATACCACAAATGTATACTAGTAATAACTTGTTCGCAATTCAAATAGTTTAGCGTCACCCTAACATGATAAGCGTCGAAAATCATATAAAAAGGCAATGATATAAACATTGTCTGTCATTTAAAAGAGATTTAGATCATGGCATATTATAATGATGAGGTGTTAAAGGTGAGCAATTACCCTGGCACCAACCGTATTCCCAAGTGGGTGGATCTTTCAAAATTCGAAATTATGTGGGTACAAGCATACGAACTCTTTAAACCGTGCCTTGTTAATTTACTTGTTAAATAACGAACTAGCACTAAACAAAATAAACATGCAACTTTACCAAATGTAATTTTATGAGCATTATATCTTTCTGCTCCTCTATTTTGTCTCAAAATAGATGAGGGCGATTGTTTTATGTCGCGCTACCCCAATTAATATATTAGAATGACTATTTTGTATTCTCTATTGATTTGTGTTATTTCTTTTGACACACATAACTTAAAAAATAGAATAGGGTCATTTTGATTACGGGAGAAAAGTTTAATTAGCGAGTAATAAGGAATATTTGGTAAAAGTATCAGTTAGCAATGAGCAGTAGAAGTGAGCAGTTGACAACCTCATAAGCCCAAAAAACGAACTAAGGAAATAAGCTTGGCACCCCTTTAACACTCGAATAAAATCGACTTATTCAATAGCACACATACTAAATCTCTAATACTACAAACTTCACAACCTTTAGCCGCACATCTAACAACATACTAATAAAAGTAAACCAATACGCAGCTATATAAATTCAAATTCAAATACTGTAATAAAATCGACCTATTCAATAGCACACATACTAAATCTCTAATACTACAAACTTCACAACCTTTAGCCGCACATCAACAACATACTAACAAAAGTAAACCAATACGCAACAATATAAATTCAAATTCAAATACTCGGAATAAAATCGACCTATTCAATAGCACACATACTAAATCTCTAATACTACATACTTCACACATCCAAAACCCCTAGTGGGGGCTTTTTAATCAATTCATACTTATTTTGGTATATTTTTTTAATAATTATTTTATTTATCTTAAGTTTTCACAATTAAAAAAAACTTTAAGAATACCTTATTTGGCAAGTGTTGGTAAATTCGTTTTTCTTAAAAAAAAAATCTGCCAAAAAATACATGTGTCACAAATTGAAAGATTAAAAACTTTGTGAAGGCGGGGTAACTAAAAATACTGAAGGGTTTATTATGTAATTTAAAATTAACAAAGAAAAACATAATTACCCCCATCTTTGATGAACCAAACTTAAATTAGTTCACTCGATCCTAAACCTACTAAATCTTAAAATCGATTTTCTACTTCTACTTGATTGAATCATAATTCTTAGGTCAAATTGATTGAATCACTATCCTGATTCGATTATTGAAGAGACCCGAAATTAGGGTTCTTGAAACTCGAACCTATACTTCAGTTTTGGTGACTTGATCAATTGATTAAAGTCCGTATAACATGTAGGTGATTATTGATTTTTAGTAAGGTTTGTGGGTTTGTTTATCTGAGATTACAGCTTTTGAGATTCATGTCGTGTTTATAGATTGATTGATCGAATGATATACTTTCTTGTCTAGATATGTTACTCTTCCACTAATTGATTTTTGTTACCACACATTATTAGGTTTTAACTGATGACTTAGTGGTAATTGTACCATATGGATCACTGTTCTTTAATAAACAACACATCAATCCATTAAGATGATTTGGGGAAGCCATATGTATATCTTTGTTTGATTATGATAAAAACTTTTTATAATAGGAACAAGATAAATCAACCAAGCATGTAGAAGGTATTAGATGCAAAAGTTGAGCTAAGAAATCTATGATGTAGTCTTTCCCTATCTGTTTTCTGTTAACTGTATAGCATTCTCTTTATATCGTATTTATTTAATAAAAGAGCTACATCTGATATTGTTGCAGATGAGTAGATTGTGGTGTAATTGAAGGTGCGAAGATGATGTTACTCGAAGTTATTTAATAGTGAAAGGTGTTGTTTAAGTTGACGCAATACAAGAAGCTGCAAACGATGAAACAAACGATATTTTAACAAAGGTAACATACTCCCTTGAAACCTTTATTTCTGTATATAAGAACTTATCAAAATTTATTATATTATATCGTAAAACTATATTGAGGAAATGGTGTGCTTGATTTTTGGTTAACTGCAATGAAGACCAATATAAAATTGGCATATAATGCATGATCTGTTAATAACATCTGCTTTAGTTTATACAATGTATCCTATTTTTTTTTTGTTGACTATTGGTTAATCACGCACATTTAAGTGAAAATTTGTATTTTCAAAGTAATGTGGAGGAGTTCCGCATACCTGCTGCAGAAATGTGTCGTTAAGGTCAAGGAGCTAATATTTGTGTATGCAACTATATGAGTTCAAATCTGCATGAACCTAGGATAAAAGATAGTCGTAAGATTTTTAGTGTAGAACTAGAGCATTCGCAAATGCAATATGTATGTAATCTGAATCACTGTATGCGTATGGGCCTCTTCTTTTTCTGAAATTGCTACACGTATGTATGCAAGCTGTTAAAGTATGTGCATGTCACCCTTCTTTCTATCAGTATGCAAAATGTGTATGGCTCCATATTAAGGAGTGTATGGGGTATGTGTGTAGCTACTTATGCATAGAATCCAATTAAGATTGGTAATTTAACTGCAATATAATGTTATTTGGGTTCTAAATGTATCCACTTTTACATTTTGACAATCTATTTGCCTTACTTTCACAAGATTTCGGATCCTTTTTGTGGCTTCATGCGCCATGAATCTTTAACAAGGTTTCTCTAACTGCGTTTATTTACAAATATTTTTGTTGTTAGTAGTTGTTCTACATTTCATGTTAAATTTGTTCACTTTTGGCCTAATATGAGTATGGTTCTTATTTTTTGTTTATACACCCTTGCAATGCAAAAAGAATTTGGAATTTAAGCTTATTTATAATAGTTGAAGTGTTTTTGTTATAATGATCATACAAACCATATATCATCAAGACATATATTACGTGCAGAGTTGCTGGGATGATGTGAAGGTTTATAAATACCGAGAAAACTATTTAGGTCACATACACAAGGCTCCTGTAGGAAGATGTGAAAAAGGTTAGTCTCCTTATTTACCAAACAAATATCATTTGTTTTGTTATAGAAATTCGTAATATCTGATTGGGCATATGGTTTTAAAAATATAAAGTATTTTTACATAGTGAAAAAATTTAGAAAGCAAGAGAATTTAGCAAATTAAGATCTTTCTTTTCAGCTTGTGTATGATAAAAAAGGAACAGATAGACAAGCTTAGCTTTGAAAACAAAAAAGAAAACGATTGCACTTAATACACTCAATTCATATGCCAATTTTTTTATTACATCAAATTCATCACAGCTATCAACAAAAGTTTGCAGTTGCTCATTCAACAAAACTCAACATACTCCACATTGATGCATAGTTAATTCTAAAGTACAATTTTATTAAAAACAATAAAACATACTCCTCATTGATACGTAGTTGGATTTTGAGATATTTCTTTTGTAACCTGTTATGTGATAGATTTACTGGATAACATATCTTCATATGTTTTAATAACTATAAAGCTTTCAATAAAAGACAAGCTATTAAGCTTTTTCAAGGTCGAGAGGGCTGGGTAATGGATTGAAACAAGTCCAAGCCAGAATAAATTATTTCTAATATGGGTCCAAACGGACAAGGTCGGGTTGGGCTGCAAATACTTTTTTTGTCCCTCTTAAACTTCATATCTGATCTTATTAGATACTATTACGATAAGTAGATAACTATATAATTATAATACTAACCTCGATTTTTTTTATAGAAGGTAGGTATTTAAATACACTTATACACTACAGCCACTTTTGACCCATTCAACCCGCTCCATTTTGAAAACTTTTTTTTTGAACGGCGGGTTAGTTGTTAGTTGTTGGCTCGAGTTAGTGTCGCATCCTCGGGCAGAGATACCAACCGCGAGCCTCTCCTTAGAGGATAACCCCACTCCTATCCCCGATTCGCCTGATATCATTAGAGCTTGTGGTTCCCAAGTGAGGACTTCCCGGTCGGTCACCCAAACCGGTACTACTCTCACTTGGGCTCGCTTAACAACTTAGACGGACTATTGATTGTTAATTTTTGTAATTAGTGTCAAGATTGAAGCCAACGAAAGGTTCTTGATAAGGGGGGAATAGCCTACGCTTACCGCCTTAGCTGCTGGTCATGCTTTACATGTTTTTGTATCCTTAAATAATATATCAAGTTTATGCATGTTTAATTTTGCAAGTTATAAGTACCATATATCTACATGTTTGTGTGTTTTTTAAAGCAACATATGTGTTCAGTAACATGATAGTTTCACAAGGTTGTGAGTTTAGTACAATTGCCTCATGGTTCATTCATATGGTAAATGTACAATAACGTGTTCATATGGGAAATGTGTAGTAATTTTTTGTTTAATTTTGCAAGTTAAAAGTACCAAAGATCTACATGTCTATGTATTTGTTAAAGCAACATGCGTGTTCTGTTACATGAGAGTTTCACAATGTCATGAGTTTATAACAATTGCCTCATGGTTTGGAAATGTATAGTAATGTTTTGACACTTCGTTTATATATATACTACGTATATTTTTATATGTGGTAACTAAACTATATATGAACTCTTATCACGTGCGTCAAACATAGTTAAAGCCAAAATTAAGAACCGTAATTAAAACAAAAACAAAAGATAAGCTATTTAATTTTTAACAAATAAAAATACGTTATTAAAAAATTTAGAAAAAACTCCGTGCGTGCACGGGTATTATAACTAGTAACATACTATCAAAAGTAAACCAATACACAACTAATTCAATTTAAATTCAATTCGTGCGAATCAAATTAAAAGCATTTGTGAAGTAAAAAAAAAATTAAAAATACGAGTGACTCTTTTCGCTTTGAAATAAATAATACAAGAATCAAGGAAATCTTTTAGGAAGGGTTGGTTTGGAATTATATAAAAGAAAGTTTGAGTTGCTAAAATGAAGACAAGTGCCCAATAAGAAAATTAGGTCCCTTTTTAAGGGTGCGTTTGGTATGCCGCCATCAATCATAATATGAATGATTTTGATAGTAGTGGTGGGCCTCTCAATATGAAAGATCTATACCTTATCTTTTTAGGTACGAGACATGCAGAACCCGTGCTACGCACGGGCTAAAAATCTAATTGTTAATCGTGTATTTTTCTGTATATTGGCGAGTTTATACTTAATTATTGTTTAGTATATTGTATGAAATGTTTTAATTTTCTTGTATAAAAATTTAAAAGTGTTTGATGTTGTTTTGGTTTTGTAGTGTTGTATTTTATATATGGGCTTTTGGTTATTAAGTTGTGATGGCTTTGTTTCTTTTAGCCTATTACTTATTTGCATGTTGAAAAAAACGGCTTTGTTTCTTTTGGTCTATTACTTAGCCCTACAATACTTGTCCATTAGATGGTTTTTGCATGGTAATATGAAGCACACGGGGTCTATATAATTGGTCATAGTTTAATGTGCGTTAAATATTTTCTTTCTTAAGTTTGTAAGTTAAAGTTTGTGTAATAATTTATATATAATAATGCCACATAAACTGTATAAAAATCGTTACAAACCTTTTTAGCTACATCTCATTTTATTGTACAACTAATTTCATTGAAAATTAACATTGAATACTAACTAATACTAATAAATTTTGTCAATAAACTCAATTCTAAATAGCTAACTAAATGAATATTAATTAACACACTATTAATAATTCCTAAAACCTTTAGACTCCACTATTATTTCTTAAACTTAATTTTTTTAATTTACAAATGGGTTTGAGCAAAAATTATATATTTTTTCTTTTATCTTCATTATTCAAGTTATATGCTTACATAAATTAATCATGCTAAAAAGTATCATTTAACCATTTAAATGTTGCTTTACATACATGCTCGTGCATATTTTTTTAATCAATTCGCACATGTGAGCTACATCAATAGAAAACACACATAAATTACTTGTATATGAAAATGCATTAACATAATACATATATCTATATATATTGCATTAGGTTAAATCATCAATTATTCTTGCAACCTTTTCAACTTCATCTCAATCAATAACCGACTTTTAATTCTATCCTAATCACTAAATATCATGTGATAAATTCTGGCAAGCCTTGCACTTCCATCTCGATGTTGTATATATTTCACATTAAATGCACCGGTTTTGTTTTTCGATAAAAGTTTGAACTTTTGCTTATGTTTAAAACTCCACTTTTTTATTTGATATTATAATTTACAAACAGATTTAAGTCAAAATTATGTATTTTTTCCTTTCTATTCATTACTCATTGTGATATTTTTAATATCTCGTATTTTGCTATTATGGCAAACTCATATAATGGGCGTAAATATTGGTTTCTCACTAATGATTCTACATATAGAAAAAGAAAACATTTTGCGATGCGCGGACCTTCTTCTTTTCAATAATAATTTAATTGCACACGATAAATTCATTCTAATATTTCTCAAAGAGCATTCGGAATCCACTACTTACATAAACTAATCACGCTAAAAAGTATCATTTAACCATTTAAATGTTGCTTTACATGCATGCTCGTGCACATTTTCTTGAATCAATTCGCACATGTGAGCTACATCAATAGAAAACGCACATAAATTACTTGTATATGAAAATACATTAAGATAATACATTCTATATTACTATATATATGTTTATCTATAACAATCACCTAAATATGTAAGAACAAATAAAATAGTTGGTATCCCAATCTTTGGTTCCATTTATCTGAGCATGCATGATCTTGTGTGATTTTCATGGTACCTGCATGATAACTAAATTAAGAAAAAAAAAAGACCAAGTTAATTACAAAGATCTAAAAGATGTGTGAATCATCTCCAAAATGTTGCAAAACAGAATTTACATACCAATAATCAAAGATCTAAAAGTTGTGTGAATCATCTTCAAATGTACATACTAAATGTGATTTTGGCCGGTTTATATAGGCATGAATTAGGTTAAATCATTAATTATTTTTGCAACCTTTCACAACCCTTGCACTTCATCTAACCGACTTTTAATTCTATACTAAATACCATGTGATCAATTCGGGCAACCCTTGCACTTCACCTCCTTTCATGATTGTATGGTTATTATGAGGCTGCATTGAATTCTGAGCATTAGCTATCTTGTACTCTATGCAGCTACTAAACGACTCCAACTCATTTTTAACTCTACAACCTCTGTCTTCATTACTCCCCCTTAAAATTTAGGACTCAATCTTATATGTTTATAGATATGGAGTATGAAACATTTTTATCATTCATTACCATAGTTGTGGTCCCCCTCATTCTAAACAAACACATTTAATCACTTTCATAGTCATAATGTTATTCCTATATTCGGATACCAAACGCACCTTAAGTCTTTAAATATGATCTATCCAAAGTCCAAACCCACATGAATATATAAATGCGCTTAGATTTTATAAATCACGTGATAGAATCACAAATTCTTCTTTTAGGTTTTATCACGTGACAACACCATAATTAAAGACATTCCCTGTAATAATAAAGAATGACAACACCCTAAGAGGGGTGGGTGTGGAGCTCGCTGTGATTCGCCAAGCCACGGTGGAAGCTCCTCGTGCCTCGCCACCATACCCACATCACTTACTCGTGGCTCGCCAAGCTCCTCTTGCTCACCTGCACGGCGAGGGTATCGACTGACAAAAAGGACGTTGGAGTGGGCCCCTCAACGGTAATATATATATATATATATATATATATATATGTATATATATATATATGTATATATATATATACATATATATATATATATATATATATATATATATATATATATATATATATATATATATATATATATATATATATATATATATATATATATATATATATATATATATATATATATATATATATATATATATATATATATATATATATATATATATATATATATATATATATATATATATATATATATATATATATATATATATATATATATATATATATATATATATATATATATATATATATATATATATATATATATATATATATATATATATATTTGGAAAATTGCAAGACTTTATACTAGTATATATATGTAAACATTCTCACTAATATTTGTTCACATAGAAACTGTTATATATCAACCAAAAAAAATGTCTCAAAATCCCAACGAAGGCGGGTATTTCACGAACCTTCTCACATCAACTCCGCAAAATTACGGGGATTCGTCAAACCCGTCTTTCCCGTCGTCACAAAATTCAAATTCCCCACAAATACCTCCATATGGTACGCAAGAGTTCAATCCCATGGTAATTTACCATAATCAACAAATGGCTTTTCAACATGGATTCGTAAATCCTCAACAACAACTCTTTTCGGCACCTCAAATTTTTAACCCGTCGCAACCTTCAACGTTTCCTTCTTCACAACCACAACAAAACGTTGAAACACAACCGTCAGGTGCACAATTTAAAGTCCCGCAAGCACGTGATCCGGTTAAAGGCAAAGGAAAAAAGGGCAAAAAAGCAAAAAAATGTCGTCAACTTGGACGCCGACGATGACGATGAGTTTGAAGATCTAGGTACGCGTGTGGTTAGGAAGTGGACTAGGTATGAAGAAAAGCTGCTTGCAGAAATATGGTTAGAGGTTTCTCAAGATAAAGACATGGAAAACGACCGTTCCGATGATCACTTTTGGAACCAAATTGTTGAGATTTTCAACGCTCGTAATGATAATGAGCCTCGAAGGAAAAATATGCTCACGGGGAAATGGACAAGGTTTAACTCAGATTGTCAAAAGTTCAACGCTGTTTTGTAACACCTCAACCCGACAAGGGTAAAAGTGTCACAACAATGGTGTCATATCAGAGTATACAAAAGCATAAACAAACGGAAATCATATCATAGATAATCAAAGGATAAGTCAACAAGACTTATCAAACATAGTTCCAAACGAAAGTAACAATCCAACAGAATTACATAAGTTCCAAACGGAAAAATATCCAACAGAAATAATGTAGCAAAATAAGTCTAAAACATCATGTCCATATCCATGCTAAGATCTCTAGGTAAGTCCACTCAGCACTCAAACCCATAAGCAACCCAGCTCCTAGCTTAGATACCTGCCGCGGAAGAAAAGAAACGCGGCTGAGCTTAAAAAGCCCAGTGAACAGATATAACAACAAAGTAATAACGAAACAGAAACGAATACAGAATAAGGTGTAAATGAAATAACAGATGTGTAATCAA
>LBNU01038036.1:136875-150836 GCA_014162995.1 Artemisia annua | reverse complement strand
AAAACATTTGTTAAACCCTTAGTTAATTATACGGTCAATTACATGGTTGCTAAGTTAAGTCATATCCTTGTACATATTGTTTTGGGACGATTGGGACTCATGGGTAAAAGTACTAGTGTAATGGAGTAATGGGGAAGAGCAAGATTATTACCCCCATATGTGCTAAACATTTTAAAAGTACTCCAAGTTTTTCGATTATCTTAATTCGAGTCATTAGAATAGTGATTGTAAAGTTATGTAAAGATTCAAGTGTAAGGGGAATGCAAATCCCCTATGATGTATTATTTTGGATGGTAGGGCAAGAATGTATGAAAAAAAAATCGAAAAATCAAGAAAAATACAAAAAAAAAATTATGAAAAAAAAGAAAGAAGAAAAACATACGGACTACTATCCCGTTTCCTTTTATGTTCCTTTTTAGTTTTTGTTATTTCACTTTTAGACTAAGATTGAGTCGAGTCTTGACTTAAGCAACGATGTAGAGTGCATGTAATTGATCATGATAATTAACTCGCCACCACTAAAATACCCTTTATTCCAACCAAACCGTGTTTATCATATCCCTACACCTTACGTTACAACCTTTTATAAAGACCTCTTTGATAGTTTATCTTAGGTGCTTACGCCTAGTGGAGGAGTAATTGATCCTCTCCCAAGCCTATGGTAATCTATTTGCTATGACAGGTAGTGAGTGTTGTTTTCCGTTTCCATTTATGAGATATAAACTTTATGACATTTGAGAGATGTGAGAATCCAAACACTATTTGTGAGGTGCTAGTGTATGATTTCTGTGCTTGTTATGATTAGGGTCGAATAACTATTTGTTGTAATTACTTTTATATTCGTGTTAAATGACCCCTAACTCATATTTTGATTGGAATAAAAGCTCATTTGCTTGAGGACAAGCAAATCCCAAGTGTAAGGGTATTTGATGAGACGAAAAGTGTTACGCTTTTAGGGGGTCATTTAAGCCCTAATTCGTATAAATGTGATCAAATATTGCCCTAAATCGTTCCTTTTGTCATTTTAGGTACTTTTGAGAGGAATTCTGGAAAACATGCAAGCTAACGAGATAAAAAACGAGATTATGGTTCGTATATCACAAAAAAATAAAACTACACCTTCTTCTAGCGATTGATACCACTTGTTACGTCACCATATTAGTGAACACAAGTATTCAAATGAAAGAAATGAGATGAGAAATAGACTTGGTTGATTAAGATGAATATGAAAGATGAAAGAACAATAGTTTGCTTAAGATATGAAATTAACCAACAAAATGAAAGAGTTACATTGTGTCCTATTTATAGGAGAAGGATAGGGCAACACTCCCTTCCTTCCCTATCTTGTATGTCGTGGGCTTTCAAGGCCCATTGGACACTTATTGGACTCGTCTTATAACCAAACGAGTATTAAGCTAAAACGTAACTTAAAGTGATAAAACTAGCAACCTATTACATTTATTGAAATGACCGAGACTTGACTGAATAGTTGAAAACTATGATCCTAACAGAATGGAGAACTATGAGCTTCTGTCATGACTTTCTCACGAAGTGCCGGATCATTTGGAACACAAAGCCTATCCTCATACCATACAACTCCATCATCATCAACTCTGAACTCAGTCTGCTTACCTTCTTCCACATTTTGCACCACAGCCCACAGCTCACCATCATCTTTCTGAGCTTCCTTAATCTGTAACATAAGATTTGACTCTACCTTCATACTAGCCCAATATCCGCCAAAACCTCGTATACACATCTCAACGTCCAAACGCTCTAAATCATTAAGGATTCAGGGTTCAATCTCAACACTTGCTACTATACAAGATTTTCGACTAAGTGCATCAGCAACTACATTTGCCTTGCCCGGATGGTACTGAATGTTAGTGTCATAATCTTTAAGAAGTTCCAACCATCTCCTTTGCCTCATGTTAAGCTCTTTCTGGGTGAAGATATACTTGAGACTTTTATGGTCAGTAAAGATGTCACACGTTTCACCATACAGATAATGTCTCCAGATTTTCAATGCAAAAACCACAGCAGCTAACTCAAGATCATGGGTCGGGTAATTCTCCTCATAAGGTTTCGGTTGCCTCGAAGCATAAGCGATCACCTTTCCATGTTGCATCAAAACACAGCCCAAACCCTTCTTTGATCTGAAAACCTCCAGAACCCGATGGAAGAGTCAATATAGGAGCAGACACCAACCTCCGTTTCAACTCTTCAAAACTCTCCTCACGTTCATCTGTCCATTCAAACTTCTCACCCTTCCTCATCAGCTGGGTTAAAGGCAAAGCTAGCCGACATAAACCCTTAACAAACCGTCTATAATACCCAGCAAGACCCAAAAAACATCTAACCTCAGTCACATTAGTAGGTCTCGGCCACTTGGTGATAGCCTCAACCTTAGATGGATCCATGGTGATTCCATCTGCAGACACCACATGACCAAGGAATGCAACTTGCTTTAACCAGAACTCACACTTCGAAAATTTGGCATATAACTTCTTCTGCCTAAGAATTCCTAACACAATCCGGAGATGCTGTTCATGCTCTTCTTCTGACTTAGAATAAACCAGAATGTCGTCGATGAAAACAATAACAAACTTATCAAGATATTCGTGGAAAACACGATTCATTAAATCCATAAATACTGCAGGAGCGTTTGTTAAACCAAAAGGCATAACTAGAAATTCATAGTGACCATAACGTGTACGGAACGCCGTCTTTGGAATGTCTTGCTCCTTCACCCGAAGTTGATGATAACCGGATCTCAGATCAATCTTAGAAAAGAATTTAGCTCCTTGCAGTTGATCGAACAAATCATCAATACGCGGAAGAGGATAACGATTACGAATAGTAATACGATTGAGTTCACGGTAGTCAATACATAAACGCATACTTCCATCCTTCTTCTTCACGAACAAAACTGGTGCACCCCAAGGAGAAACACTGGGTCTAATAAAACCATTATTCAACAACTCCTCCAAATGTTTCTTCAACTCCTTCAACTCCACAGGTGCCATACGATACGGAGCCTTAGAAATAGGTTCAGCTCCAGGAATTAACTCAATACTAAAATCAACTTCTCTAGTCGGAGGAACACCCAGAAGTTCATCGAGAAAGACATCAGAAAATCCACAAACAACCAGAAGATTTTCAATTTTAGGATTCTCTACAGCTTTATCCTTAAAAGAAGCCAGAAAACCTTTGCATCCATGAGAAATCAAGGTTCGTGCCTTCATAGCAGAAATGAACTTAACAGATTTAAGGGGTTTGGAGCCATGATAAACAAATTCAGGATGGCGTGGATCACCAAAAATTACAGTTTTAGAATAGCAATCAATGAAAGCACGATGAGAAGCCAACCAATCCATGCCCAGAATGACATCAAAATCGACCATATCAAGAGGATACAGATTTGCAGAATGAATACGATCATCAAAACGTAGAGGACAATTTACATATTCATGATTGATAAGTATTTGAGCTTTCATAGGGGTGGAAATAGATAAGTAATTTACTAGTGGTTTAGGGATCATATTCAGTTTCTTAGCAAAGGTGGCAGATATAATCGAATGTGTGGCACCAGTATCAAATAATACGAAGACAGTAATGATCAATGTAAAGAATGCCGGTAATGGTACCTGAAGAGTGTTCTGCCTGTTCACGAGTAGTAGTATAGACACGTCCGGTAGTAGGAGGTGGCTTGATGCAGTTCCCAGGCACCACAGGATTCCTCTTAGGGCAATCTTTGATCTTATGAGTAGTAGAGCAACATGAGAAGCAACCACCTGTGGCCTTGAAACACGGACCTGGATGAGCTTTACCACAAGTAGTACAGAGAGGTGGAGGAGGTAAAGCCTCAACAGGCTTCTGCTGACTGGAAGAACCCGAGTGACGATTCTGCTGATTACCCTTAACTGCCTGATCCTTCCATTTCCTGTTGTTGTTGCCATTATGACCCTGACAGTCATTTCCCGACCTGTTAGAAGCTCTGTAATCATGACCCTTCTGCTCCTGACGCCTGTCATGCTGACCCCTGTAACTCTGATCCTGGTCAGATTGACCTCTGTACTCCTGAACCTGGTCAGACCGACCCCTGTACTCCTGATTTCCCTGTCCCCTATGCTGAATCCGGTTACCATCCCTGTCCCTCTTATTAGAAGGCCCACTCTCGTGCAGCAGTTCAATGTTGCGGGCTGCAGCACAAACCTGAGCAACATTCGGATACTCTGTGTTGACAATCCTATCCAACACCCATCTCTTTAACCCCCACTTGAAATGTCTGGCCTGTCTATGGGCATCCCCAGCCACGGGCCCCACAAAACTAACCAGCCTCATGAATCGCTGCATGTACTCCACATAATTTTCCCTCTCTTGCTGACAAATAGAACCGTACTCTCTCTCAAACCTCTATTGATTAGACACCGGGAAATACCTGTTATAGAAGATCTCACGAAAAGTAGCCCAAGTACATGTATCAGCATATGCATCTCCTCCTACCTGAGTCCTAAGATGAGCTGTCCACCAGCTCAGAGCGTCCCTTTCTAGTTTGAACGCAGCCAAACGGGTCTTAAAGTTATCAGGACATCCCAGAACTTGAAACAATTTCTCCATATAAGTTATCCAATCTTCTGCTTCAGCAGAGGTAGCAGCAGATCGGAAAGCAAGTGGTTTCAGTTTGTTAAACTCCTTAATCCAACCAGAAATTGTGGTAGTGATATGTGCTATTTTACACATACTTTTGACCTTAGTTTAAGTGTTATATAGACCAAAAACTAACGTTAAATGCCAAAGATATCGTGTTTTTGTGTTTGTGACTGTGCAGGAATGGATATTGCATAAATGGCATGAAAAGCAACCAAAAAGCCTAAAACGAGCATGAGATGTGGAAAAGTGTCAAGAAGCCGAGTCAAAGATGAAATTTACTTATGAAAAGCCCGTGAAGACGAATTATTTCTCAAAGGCTCAAGAGACTTGAAATAAACGTCAACACAATGCCTCGAAGTTACATGAGTTTACATTTAGTAGTTAAAACGTTTATTGGTATTGTAATAGAAGTTTGATGATGATTTCATAACTTGTAAAAGTCTAGGGGGCAAAGCGTACACGTAAGCAAACTTGTAACCCCCTAGCTTGATATATCTCTTGGATAGCTTCATTTGTAAGCATTAGATTAGATTAGACTAGGATTAGAGTAGAGGTAAGGTAGGTGTAGTCTTAGCTTATTTTCATGTCTTAGTGTAATTTTTATTAATGCAAACTTATTTCATGTCTTATCTTTAGCTTATTTTCGCGTTCTTAAATCTTTTCTTTAATCTTTTAAGCTTATTTACATGTTCTCTTAATCTTTTCTACAAGCTTTTATAAGTTTTGTCAACTTTGCATGGTGTTTGGTTTGGTCGCGGCTTATTTAGCTTTTATAAGCTTATTTAGTGTTTTAAACTTGTTCTCATTAGACTTTTATTAGTTTTGATTAAATCTTAATCTTTTGTCACGTTAAAATAAAGTTCAAATCTGTTTTACATTGGTTTTTGCGAGTTTGGTATTTTCGAATTAGGGTTTAGCGAGTTGGGGCATTGTCTAGCGAGTATGGTTTATCTTCTATCTTAGCGAGTATGACAAATAGGTTAGCGAGTTTCATGTTATCAGTTAGCGAGTAAGGTAGAAATGATAGCGAGTATGGATTCATGGGAATACTTAGCGAGTAGGGGAACCCTTTTTAGCGAGTATGGCCTTGTGTTTTCCAGCGAGTATGGCAGCAAGAAACTTAGCGAGTTTGGGGCAGCCTAAACTAGCGAGTATGGTTTCTATAGTTGCAAGTTTTGTTCTTTTCTTTACTAGTTTCTTTTCTTTTACAAGCCGCGTTAGGCTATTTATTCACCTCATCGTTTATCGAGTGAGGTTTTTATTTTCTTAAATCTAAACGTTATGCTGTCGAAATTTTCTAAAATCTTTTTAGTTACGTTTTATTATCAAAGTCTCGTGTCTTTTAATTTTTAGTTTTAAACTTTTATTTCCGTTTAATGTTTACAAGTCTTTTATTTCCTTTATCTCTTTACGTTTTTAACATGATTCGCGAGTAGTTTTAAATCGTGTTTGCTTAGTAGCTCGAGTTAGTGAGTTAAGTGAGAGCGTTAAACGTTTGTGATAAATAATCGAAAGATTATTTAGACGTGTGATTTAATTATTCAAAGGACGAAAACCTTTGAACGATTAATTCATTCGTTTAGAGTTGTTATCTTTTCAAAAGATTAATCAAAAACTAATCTCGAGAAAGGAAAATAACTCGTCACAAACTTTTACCTCAAGCTTAATAAACTTATTTGAGTCGCTTTGCAAACACATTGTCTTTTAAATTCATTTACCGTTTTCATTACTTATCGCTTTTAGTTACCGCTTTCTTTAATCATTTTTATTCATGCAATTTTATTCGTTTACTTATTTCATGTCATTTTACCGCTTTTCTTTACTTTAATTTGTCATTGTAGTATAAACAAAAAAAACAAAACCTTCTTTTTAAACCTATTCACTACACGTAGCTCACGATCTTGAGTGACGAGATCAGTTCAACCCTCGTTGGGACAACGATCCGTGGTTTGAGCTTGTACTTTGCTCCAGCGACATATGATGTCTGCAGGTGCATCTTGCGGTGGGTTTGTGTGTGTTGTCTTCTTAAGTTTGGTGACATCATAGCCTTGTTCCTTAGACTTCTCAACCAATTGATAGAATATCTCATCATCAAGATGGTTTTGCCTGCACAGTATCTACTTAAATCCACACCATAACATTTTAGATCGTTGGCCTCTAATCTCCAAGTCAAAAACATATATGCATTAAAGTGGTTACTAGAACTATCAACGAGGTTCACATACATCAAAATATTGCTTATTTAAAGAGGTTTTTCATTCATGATTAATTAGAACTTAAATAATGGACTTTTCTTTAGAAGATTACTCGATAAACAAAATAATAAGGACGTACACCATCTCATTTGAGTATATCTTAATTACGACTCATTACTCAAAATAACTCTTGCCCTTCATTTCAAGTACCGATCAAACAAGTAAAGTTAAGAGGGTTGATCATTATATACTAGTTATTTGCAATAATACGATTAAATAAACTAGGTTTGATCCATGGACGAAAAAGAGATGATATTAACCTGAAAACTTTGATATAGCAACATTGCATTACTATTCATAATAGAAGTAATCTTCATAGGTCAAAAACCACAATATTACAAGCATGATGTATCATATAGTATTAATCAAACTAGCATTAATCAACTACTTATATGATGCATAACACAAAACACATATACTCCATACTGAGTAGGAAATGGAAGTTTAAGAAAGAGTTATCATATAGGTACTTTTCATGGGAAATCGTAACTGTGTGGCATGTTCATGTATGTTTACTGTTTGATCAATGCTACGAATTGGGTCCATGCGCAAAAATGACTAAGATCAGTTAAATGCATATACGAACTATGATTTCAATTTTCTACTAGTTTTACCAAAATATTAGAGAAGTTTTAACCAACCCTTAGATTAGTTAAAGTAAGTGTCGAATTTGCCTCCTTTCACAAAGTTCTTCTGGACTACATCAAATACAACTATCCGAAGATAGGGAAATATCTTGGAAATTTAATCCTCAAATCCCATCGCATTTTCGTCGTATAACTGTCGGATATCTCCATCCACATCGCCCTCGTTACCAAAGAGGTTTTGTGATATCATCAGTAACGCAACCAAACATCGCGTACCATATTTTCTATAGTTTCCTGCTAGATCCATATATTGCATAAACTTCCTGTGTAAGTCGCCTTTTTTATTCAAAAAAACACGATGTTGTACGTCATTCCCAGCAAATTATGCTTTAAGATTTTTTGCCTCGGGATGGTTCGAATCATCGAGACATTGACAAACGTTGTAATAAAACCACATTATCTTTTGCCAATCCCATAAAAAGGGATGCTGCTTTAGCTGTTAAAAAGTGATACTGTAACAAATTTAAAATAGAAAATATTAATACACTATTATTATATTTATGTGACTGATTTACTTTACTGATCTAGACTATTAATAACTGTTGTCTTTTAGTTTATCAACAAGATCAGCCACCACCACCGGATCCTCATTCGAATCGAATCCATCCATCTTCGAGATATGATCAACAAGATTTCCATGTTCAACTAATTTAAAGTTTACTGCAGAGTTCCAAGATCGAGATTCTCTATGCAACTTAAAATGCTCTCACTGAAGAAAGTTTATAATGACTATCCTCGATGACGACTAAGCTTGTGCTTTGCAAGTTACCGTGAAGCCACTCTTTCTCATAAAGATGCAGAGCACCGGCAACAATTGATCTATAAAAGAAAAAAATAGTCGGTGAGTACATGATTTCAAAAAGTGTTATGTTGAATACAAAAATATTATACTTACTCAAAATTTCACATCATATGCTGAAAGCTCAAAAAACTTTTCAAAAGCCAAATATTTAACTTTTTGAAACTCGTAGTTCCCGGAATAGGCCAAAATGTTAGGGTGGTACCCCACGCGGGTGTAATAGCGATTATGAAGAACATTCCCTAGAGTCAAGCGGAGCTTCTTCAACCATCACATAATGAGGGACATAATCATCCTCATTAATTTCATACCACGCTCCCCGGTACACTATACTACCATTGGCCAATTTCATCCTCATGTCATGGAATACCACAAGCTCCTCCAATATAACATTTTCAAACATAATCCTTAAGAGTTGTAAAAGACGGTGCAAGCTGATGAGGTGAAAAGTGTACCCGTTTTAGGGGGTCATTTAAGCCTTAATTCGTGTTAATATGATCAAATATTGCCCTAAATCGTTCCTTTTGTCATTTTAGGTAATTTTGAGAAGAATTCTGGAAAACACCTCATTTTGGACGTTTTTGGAGCATAAAGTGAAGAAAACGACAAAGTCTCAAAAGAATGCTGGAAATCCTTCCTGACGGCGTCAGAGTCACAAGGTGACGCCGTCAGCCAACCAAGACAAAGGAGTGAATTCTGACTATACGTGACGCCCTAAGAAGAAAATGTGAAAATAACACCTGACGGCGTCAGGTGTTAGGAGATGTAGGCCGTCAGGTGTTAAGTTAAAGAGAGACGGCCCAGAGCTATTTTACAAGTGACAGCGTCAGAGATAGATCTAGGTGATCCGAGAACCCTAATGGCGTCGAGCTGACGGCGTCAGAGCCTATAACCTGACGCCGTCAGAGTGTATTTTCTATATATACTTTTCTATTTTTCATTCATTAGTGGTGCAACTTTTTGGGAACAAACCCTAGACGATTTTGTCAGCTTTTTCAAGGGTTTTTCACCCTTGATTCTTCCATGTTCAATTAAAGATAAGTCTCCATTCAAATTAATCAATATGTCTATGTGTTGGTTAATTATATCTTATGCTTGTCTTTCAATTAACATGCTAGGCTAGATTTATCTTGTGTTTGCTTAGATCTAATGAAACCTAACTATTGATTATTGGTTGTTGGTGTGTTATTAATTGTATTGGATGATTGTTTATCGATGTTAGGCTTAAGAAAACTGGCTAACCTCCTATACGGTAACTTGCTTGAACGTCTTAAGAAACATGAACCAATGCGTACTAGGTTATTATGGTTGTATTTAATGCATGAGCGAATCCTAATAATCCCATGTTAGGAGCTTCTTAGTCGGCTCGACATAGGAGTGAAGTAGGAGCTTAAAGAGTTGGGGAAGTACGTATGCCACCCCACGAATGGTATTAAGGAATACACCCGTCATCCACGCAATTAATACACACTAACCAACCGGTAAAAGATAGTTAGGGAGTAAGGAAATCTAAGTAAACACACTTGTCTCCATATAAGTTTCACAACCTTTTATTTTCTTGTTATTTTATTTTATTTACAATAGTAGTTTTTGGGTTAGTTAACTAGCAACTAATTCCGCCCACTCCTTCAAACCCGAGATTTTACTTGCTTTCATAAAATATAAAAAATACAAAAATAATCTTCCCTCACCCTTAGACCTATTAGAGTAGTTTTTCATACCTAACGAACACTATTCCCTGTGGAGAACGATCAATCCCCCGTACTTACCACTACACCATAATACATTGGTCAGGTACACTGCCTGGTGGGGTTGTAAGCCTCTTGAGATCCCTCGAGAGGTAAAACCTGTTGTAAGGTTGCAAAACCACGCATCAAGTTTTTGGCGCCGCTGCCGGGGAATAGTTATTGTTTAGGTTGAATTTTTATTTTATTAGGTCTACTCACTAGATTCCTTTCTAGTGAGATTTTGATTTTATTTTTCTAGGTTTTTCTTTAGTCTATCTTATTTCTTCGTGTTTTTGTTCGTAACCATTACCATCTGACATCATGGAAGGTGGTAATATCCTTGATCCCAACAACCCACCACCACAACAACCACCACAACCAAACCAACCTCCTAGAGCCCGTACTTTCGGAGAGTACTCCCGCCCTAGCCACCATGGCTATCGAAACACTATTGAGCTCACCCAAGGAGCCAATGTGTCTCCCTTGCGATCCGACACCATCCGGTTGGTGCAAAGCGGATGTGCATTCCATGGACTTCATTCCGAAGATCCAAATCAACACCTCAAGGATTTCCTCAAAATCGTAGATTCCATAGACCTTGATGTTGCCACTCGAGAGACGACCCGATTGCGTCTCTTTCAATTCTCTCTGAGGGACCAAGCTAGTCAATGGCTTGAGCGTCTTCCCGCCGGATCCATCACCTCTTGGGATGATCTTACCACTCGTTTCCTTGCTCAGTTTTTCCCACCGGGAAGAACTACCAAGCTAAGGAAGGATATCTTGATGTTTAAACAACGTCGAGGCGTGACCCTCTACGGAGCATGGATTCGATTCAAGGACTTACTCCAAAGAGTCCCTCATCATGGCATCAACCTTTGGCTTCAAATCCAAATCTTCTATGACCATGTTGATTACCACACCAAGCGTGCCATCGATCGAGCCGCCGGGGGCAGATTGCGGGATAGAAGCGCCAAAGAATCATGGGAGATCATTGATGAGCTCGCATCCGACGATGATGAATTGTGACAAATTTCCCACGACGTACGCGCAGCAGTCAACACATATTCATCGCCCGATAAAGCCAATCAAATCACCGAGGAAAGCGTCAGTGAACTTGAGAAGAGGGTTGCATGTATTATGGAAAGACAAAAGAGACCCTTAGGTCCACAAAGAGCAACTGTTAACTCGGTTTCAAGCATTAGCCAGATACCGTTGTCGGAATCACCCCATAGGGAAAATACTAAACTCTTCCATAAGTATGCTCAACCCAACTCACCACCTCAGGAACTTAGTCCAACATTCGAAGCTCGAATGAGTGAATACATGTCAAAACACTCCGAACGATTGGCAAAATTTGAGGAAGCCGTCTACAAACAAAAGGAGGAGATGGAAGAGAAGATGGCAGAGATGATGGGTCTTTTGAGAGAATACACAAAAACAAAAGCTCCTGAAAAAGTGTTGGTGCGAAAAGACGTCGAAATTCCCAACACTAAATTTGTTAATGCCATCTCCGTCGTCCAAGGGGGCGAAAATAAAGAAAGAGGAAAGTTGGTGACTATGGAAGTTAACAAAATTGACCTCGTCCCACTTAATGATGGAAACACTAATGCCTGCAAATGCAGTTCCGACAAAGGTAAGGAGGCACCCTCTGAGGAGCACCAAATGGTAGAACGGCCAATATCACAACAAGTGAGGCATTACTTGAAGCACGAGATAAACAAGGAGACTATAAATGATTGGGTAAGAAACTACCGACGTACCCATCTACCCAATAAGGAGTTCAAGAAGACGAAACCGGATGAGGGATCTGACACATTACCCGGAGGACAATTGTATGAGAGCCTCATGAGACATAAGTTAGTCGTAAAGCAAGAATTCTACGGGGTCTTCGAGTTACCTTGCAGCATTGGAAAACTCAAGTATCTGGATGCGGTAGCTGACCAAGGTTCCGATGTAAACTTGATGCCGTTATCCGTTTATGTTCAGCTAACCAATGAACTGCCATCCATCACTCGTACTAAACTTTCCTTTGCAAAGCATTCTTATGAGTACCCGTTAGGAATTGCAGAAGATGTTTTGGTTAACGTTGCTGGATTCATGTATCCGGTCGACTTCATGATCGTTGACAGAGATGATACGAATATGCCAATAATTCTTGGGTCACCATTTCTCGCTACTACTAGGGCACAAATCGATTACGAAAGTAATACTATCCGAATCAAAAAGGGAAAGAAAACAATAAGCTTCCCAACGATCCCAAGATACATAAGAGAAGCTACTCTACGAAGGAAGATGGAAGCGGACCCCAGTATACTCCGTGATAATGTTCGAAAGAAAATCCTTGCATGGGAGGCAAAGATTAAGAATTACAAGGAGAATGAGATAGGAGAAGGTAAGGATGATAAGGAGAATTTTGTGGAGGTTGAGGAGCAGGTCGACAGCCACGTGGAGTTTACAAAAGGGGACTCGGTGCTCCTAAGGCATCTAGAAACAAAAGCACCCACCGATGAACCCAGTCCTTGGTGGTACGGACCATTCACAATTAAAAGCCTACATCAAGATGGGGTAGTTAGCTTGATCAGCAAAGGAGGAGGTGAAGTGACTGCGAGTGTTGAACAATTGAGATATCATCATCCAGATAACAAGGATTATATCTATCAGGGTTACGTCGTAATGCGAGATGAAGTCACGTAATGTACGGTGACTTTGAGTCTAGCTACAAGACTCGTTAATAAAGAAAAGCGCTTCTTGGGAGGCAACCCAAGCTTTATTTGCTTTGTGTTTATTTGTTTGTTTACTTGATTTTATTTGTTTCCGTATGAATGTTATTTTTCTTGTTATTGATTCATGTTTCAAAAAACTAACTTGTGAAAATGCTTTATTTTGTTTTTAACTTCGTCTTAACTACATACTCCCTCCGTCCCAAAATTATTGTCCAGTTTAAATTTTCAAAGTCAAACTGGTTCAACTTTGACCATAAATATATATATTTTTGTATATAATACTTGATAAAAAAAATTATACCGTTGAAAAGTACACTTAAAACCCAATCCATTTATATATTTTGCATCAAATATTATATAACACCCACAAAAATATTTAAGGTTAAAGTTGAAGAAGAAAGACTAAAAAAGTCAATACTGGACGATAAATTTGGGACGGAGGGAGTATAAAGGTATTTTGCAAAAGATAAGTGTAAGGGAAATCTAAATCGGTTTATAAGAACGAATGAACATGAATCATAACAATGTAAATTAACATGCATATTAGTACTTGTTTGAGTCAAATGCTTGTATCGAGTCATAATGATGTTTTTGCAGGAATTCCAGGAAGTAAGGTATAGTTTTTCAAAAAAAAAAAAAAAATTCCGGAAACTTAACGTGAGAATTCTGTCAGATCATTTCTGACGGCGCTCAGGCAGTATTTTCTGAAATTTTTGAAAGTTTTGTTTTTCTTCCGAATCATAAAAAGTTTTGTTAATTCTCTAACTTATAATCTCCAGGAATTCTGCAAAAACTTCATTCCTCAAGCATTATATCTATTATAGATTATACCGCCGATTTTACGCGAGGTTCGCTTATTGTTTTTCAGGTAAACAGGTTATTTTGGACAAGGAAATGATTTATATTTTGCAAGGGAAGCTTTGAGCGTTCATCTTTCTTGGAAGAAGATCATAACCCATGTTACTCATAATCCTAACCAAACGAATCGAGGGAGTATTTGTTTCATTTCCTTTCATTTTCATTACTTTTTAATCTTTTATGTGAACATGGAGGACATGTTCGATTTTAAGTGTAGGGGGGGGGTAAATGAAGACACCTTAAGAGAATAAAATTGCGCTTGATTTTTGTTTGTTTGATAGTAAATTTGTAATAAAACC
>LBNU01038036.1:84478-135102 GCA_014162995.1 Artemisia annua | reverse complement strand
TATTAAGGAATACACCCGTCATCCACGCAATTAATACACACTACCAACTGGTAAAAGATAGTTAGGGAGTAAGGAAATCTAAAGTAAACACACTTGTCTCCATATAAGTTTCACAACCTTTTATTTTCTTGTTATTTTATTTTATTTGCAATAGTAGTTTTTGAGTTAGTTGGCTAGCAACTAATTCCGCCCACTCCTTCAAACCCGAGATTTTACTTGCTTTCATAAAATATAAAAAATACAAAAATAATCTTCCCTCACCCTTAGACCTATTAGAGTAGTTTTTCATACCTAACGAACACTATTCCCTGTGGAGAACGATCAATCCCCCGTACTTACCACTACACTATACTACATCGGTCAGGTACACTGCCTGGTGGGGTTGTAAGCCTCTTGAGATCCCTCGAGAGGTAAAACCTGTTGTAAGGTTGCAAAACCACGCATCACAAGCGTTGGAATGTTCTAATGTAAATAAGTCACATAAATATAATAGCGAGGATTAAATATTATATTGGAGGAGCTGGTGTAGGGATGGCAAAAGCACCCGAAACCGATGGGGAAAACTGAAACCCGAACTGGTTGGATTGGGTTCGGGGGCGGGTTTGGATGCAGGTTTGGGTATTGATAAAAAAATTTAGCCGGGTACGGGTTCGGTGACGGGTTCTTGTAATACCAGCTCCTCCAATATAACATTTCATCCTTGCATTATATTTATGTGACTAATTTACATTAGAACATCCCAGCGCTTGCACTGTCTTTTACAACTCTTAAGGATTCCATTTGAAAATGTTATATTGGAGGAGCTGGTGGTATTCCATGAGACAAGGATGAAATTGGCCAATTGTAGGATAGTGTACCAGGGAGTGTGGTATGAAATTACTGAGGATGATTATGTCCCACATTATGTGATGGTCGAAGAAGCTCCGCTTGACTCTAGGGAATGTTCTGCCATTAATCGCTATTACACCCGTGTGGGGTACCACCCTAACATTTTGGCCTATGTCAGAAACTAAAAGTTTCAAAAAGTTAAATATTTGGCTTTTGAAAACTTTTTTGAGCTTTCAGCATATGATGGAAATTTTGAGAAGAAGATGACACAATAAGTATAAAATTTTGTATTCTACGTAACACTTTTTGAAATCATGTACTCATCGACTTTTTTTCTTTTATATATCAATTGTTGCAGGTGCTCTGCATCTTTATGAGAAAGAGCGGCTTCCCGGTAACTTGCAAAGCAAAAGCTTGGTTGTCACCGAGGATGGTCATTATAAACTTTCTGTAGTGAGAGCGTTAAGTTGCATAAAGAATCTCGATCTTGGAACTCTGCAGTAAACTTAGAATTAGTTAAACTTGGAAATCTACTTGATCATATCTCGAAGATTGATGGATTCGCTTTGAATGAGGATTTGGTGGTGGTGGATGATCTTGTTGAGAAACTCAAAAACAACAGGTATTAATGGTTTAGATCAGTAAAGTAAATCAGTCACATAAATATAATAATAGTGTATTGATATCTTCTATTTTAAATTTGTTGCAATATCACTTTTGAATAGCAGAAGCAACATCACTTTTTATGGTATTGGCAAAAGATAATGTGGTTTTATTACAACGTTTACCAATGTCTCGATGATTCGAACCATCCTGAGGCAAAAATTATTGAAGCAGAATTTGCTAGGAATGACGTAAAACATCGTGCTTTTTTGAATAAAAAAGGAGACATACATAGGAAGTTTATGCAATATATGGATTTGGCAGGAAACTATAGAAAATATGGTACGCGATGTTTGGTTGCTTTACTAAAGATATCACGAAACCTCTTTGGCCACGAGGGCGATGTGGATAGACACATCTGACAGTTATACGACGAAAATGCAATGGGATTTGAGGATTATCTTTCCAAGATATTTCTGTATCTTCGGATAGTTGTATTTGATGTAGTCCAGAAGAAGTTTTTGAAAGGAGGCAAATTCGACACTTACTTTAGCTGATCTGAAGGTTGGTTAAACCTTCTCTAATATTTTTGTAAAACTAGTAGAAAATTGAAATCATAGTTCGTATATGCATTTAATTGATCTTAGTCATTTTTGCGCATGGACCCAATTCGTAGCATTGATCAAACAATAAACATACCTGAACAAGCCACACTGTAACGATTTCCCATGAAAAGTACCCATATGATAATACTCATTCTTAAAAACAGACTCAACTGCCCTCATCACCATCTTCACTGATCAACTTCCCCAAATAATCACTTTTAATCAAACCAACAACTGTAAAAAAAAAACAATTACCANACACAATGATAGATTTCTAAACTTAACTTGTTAACAAAAAAAGATTGCAACCCATTAAAGATCAAACAAAACCCATGTCAAAAGTAACAACTTTACTCACAAAATAAAAAGATCGATCAGGCACATTACACTAAGATGATAAGTTAAAGTAAAAAAATTAGCAAATGTGAAGAAAAGAGAAAGAGGGTAAGTTAGGGTTTTTACACTTAGGTACAGAGAGACAGACATATGAGAGTGAGAGTGAAGATGAAAGGTGTTGTGTATTTGTGCAAATTGATTACACTCATAAATATAAATCAGGTTGGTTGGTTTGTATTTACGAGTTTTGCTACATCCTTATCTACTTATCTTCCTACACACACAAATATATAATAATATTTTTTTCAACTCATTATCTCTTTATATATGAACCTCCTACATACACAAATATATAATAATATTTTTTTCAACTCATTATCTCTTTATATCTGAACCGTCAATTATGACATTTATCAAGATCCTGTGAATAAGAACAAAGCGTAAGAGGATATATCATTTCTCGTTATTTATTGTTATTATTCATGTTGCTATGCTCACTTTTCTTTTGTACTCCCTCCGTCCCATATTAAATGTCCTGTTTGACTTTATAAAGTCTTTCTTTCTCATCTTTGACCTTAAATATTTTTGTTCGTGTAATATACTTCTTGATTAAAAAATATGAATAAATTAAGTTTTAAATGTGTTTTCATTGCGTATAATTTCTATCAAATACTATATAACACAAGCAAAAATAATTAATGTCAAGGTTGATTAAAAAATACTTGAAAAGTCAAACCTGGACATTTAATATGAGACGGAGGGAGTAGTATATAGAAACTTTCTAGAAACACAAAATGCAAATAACCGCGTATTTTTAGTTAAGTTGTGTAAATATTGTCAATTATGATATATGTAAGTAAAAGAAACCTTATATGTTTACTCATTTTAAATATCAATAGATGACACTTGTTATTGATAGAATTTGTATATTGTGTTCTTGATTTTTAGTTAAGTTGTGTAAATATTGTCAATTATGATATGTGTAAGTAAAAGAAACCTTATATGTTTACTCATTTTAAATATCAATAGATGACACTTGTTATTGATAGAATTTGTATATTGTGTTCTCGAGTATCACTTAAGGAAGAAAATGAAAAGAAACTGAAAAAGTTGTGTTTTTAAATAATACTTAAAGTGGAAAAGAAAACGAAAAGAGTAAAAAATATTGTGATTTGGTTGATTTTTAAAGTAAAGTGTTTCTTTCTAAAAGTGGGCTAAATATGTTTACTTCTTGTTATTTTGTTTTACTTTACTAATAAAACTCAATAATATACTGTTAGTTGCAATCGCGGAGAACGTTTCACATTATCAAATAATAATGCTAGATTAAAAGCTTTCTAATTTTGTTTTGTTTATTGTTTCATTAATATGATTAAGGCTGGATTTCATTTGTGCTATAGATAGATTTACTGTATTTTTGCATGCTTTTCTGAACCCTAATTAGCTAATTCATAAGATTTAAGCTTGTCGTAATTTCTTATAAACACAGATTAGCTAAAACCTTTTATTTTGTTTGGAAAGTTTAACATGACCTCATCGGGATTGTTTTCACCTGACCTAGAATAAACTTACATCGTGGTATGTAATTATATTAATTGCTTTAAGAGTAATAGGTGTTAATGTAGAAAAATATTAAAAACACCCCTTCACCAAAAAATACAACTATTTAACCATAATCTATGTATTTTAGGGCCCGTTTGGTTTGTAGATGGGTTTAGATTAGGAGTTGGGGTTGATGAAAAAGTTGTAGATTTGGAGTTGGATTTTGATTTGATGTAGGAAAGAGAAAATATATTATAAAAAGATAAATTATTATTTTATAAATTTATATATAATTTTTTTATTAAATTAATTATATTTAAATGTAGTGAGAAGAGAGAGATAGAGAGAAAAAAATGAAGGGTCCCACTCTTGTCATAAAACCCTTCACTCCCCTTATCTTTTCTACATCCCCAAATATTTATCCTACAAATCCAAACCCAAGTTCTTTAAACACAACCAAACATATCTTTTGCATTAATTAAATCCTAAACCCACCAAAATCCCACATACCAAACGGGCCCTTAATATATGACACTTTTGTACCACTCTTTTAACCTAATAAAATTCAATGTGCTGATGTGTCATTCCTTATTTAACATGGTTAGTACAACTTCTCGATGCATAATTTTTTATACAGCTCTTCTTCATGTTATTTTTGTAAATATTGAAAGGCCATTAAACATGATGACTTTTTCTTCCACCATTCAACTGATATCTTCAAAAGAGGAGCGTCCTAATTGAAATCATCATTTAATGAATACGCGTTGTAAACCAAAACCGTTTTGCAATTATCTCCCAAAATAAACCTCTTATTTGTTTTTGAAACCCTATCTTTGACTGTCTCCAACACAATCGATATCATACAAAATTGTGTGCCGCCTCCACTGAAATTTGGTAATGATCTTCATTATTATTTGTTTCTTCATAGCGATAATTGTTTCTTCATCCATTCAAATTGATAATTGATATGTTCGAAAGAGGAGCGTCAGTTGAATTCATCATTTAATGAAAACGCGTTCCTAAAAACCTCCAAAAATAAGTCACGGTTGATTCAATTATCCGAAAATCGTTTGAAAACCAAAATCATTTCATTCTCTTCCTCTCTGATCTTGAACGATTCAGAAACATATACGGAAAATTCTATGCCTAACAATGAATCAATGGTAAGTATGGCATCTATTTGTTTAGTGTTTTGATTTAAATTCCATAGTACAACTACTTTGATGTGTTGTTTTTATTAATAATTAATGTAATTGTGTTTTGATTCAATTATTGGTTTGATTAAGTTCAATTCAATTGTGTGTCGCTAAACCCTAGAAAAAAATTTGGGGGAAATGACATTCATGAATTTATTTTTGTATGTGGTGTAAGAACATCAATCGATTTATGAGAATGGAGTGTTTTGGGTCAAAGTTTTCATATGTATATATAAGTTTGGTATTATTTTGAGAAAGTAAGAGATTTTTTTGAGAATGGAGTGTTTGGGATTTGTTATTAGTGTCCGTAGCTGAGAGTGGGGTGTTAGGGATTGGTTATTTGTATATGTTTTTGCGCGTTCTAAGGGTGTTTGCAGTGGGGAGGTAGAAGAGAGGACCATGACGGCTGGCAAAATGCATCGTTAATTTTTCAATTTGAATGTTGAGAATAAAGGACCGAAGCTCATCATGTCAGTGACTTTGGTTGTTTTCTTTTAGTTTTTATGTTAACTTTGTTTATGATAATACGATATGTTTGGTTTTGTATTGCAGGAATAATGTATTAGAATGCATAGCATTCAACACAAATCTATAGCAGAGGCAACATATCTCTCTTATTTGAAATAGAATATTTGGAGGTATGTATTCTGTTAGTGGTTGATAATTTTTGATTTAGCAAATTGCTTATTATTAGATTAGGTTGCGTTTAGGATTGCATAAGAAAACTACTTACTATTAGATTAGGCGTTGTTTGGAATTGAAAAGGAACAGGGGCATGTATCGGATTACACGAAAAAATTTTCTTATTATCGAGCCTGTATAGGGATACACGAATAAATTTGCTTATTATAAGCAGCAGTAGGAACACTCACAACTGGAGTACAAGATAGATTTCTGGCTTGAGGATCATAGATAGCTGCACCACCAGCAAAGTTCAAATAGTTTTGAATCCTTTCAATTTATTCCAAATGTTTCTGTTTGACTGAAAATAAAATTTTCAAATGAATTAAAATCGATTCTCATGGTAAAGCTGATATAATTTCATTTCTTGAGTTGTTTCGTAAGTTCTGCTATACCAATACCTTGCATTTGTGAGGGTCAAAACAATTTTAAATCTACTTTTCAGTTGTAAAACGTAGTATATCTCCAACTGGGTATATAAATCATATCATTACACTGTTATTGTAAGTTTGGTTCACAAAACTGTAGCAATCACTTTTTGTTGCGAAATGGGATCAATGGCCAAAGCATTAGAAGATACTCGACCGCTTATGCTATAGGTAATTGCCAAGTGTGCCATTATGCCTTTTCTTATCGTCCTCCAAAATGTCAGCTCGTCTGCATAATTTATTTCATTACCATTTGTTATTTCTGTAATTGACTATAAATCTTTTTAGTTTTTGCTCACTGTTTTTATTTGTTAATGATGTTATCAGGTTTCTGGAGCCGAGATTCTTTCGTAGGGGGTTCTCAGGTTACAATTGTCCGAATAAACGATTTTATCTGGCGTGGACTATAGGCACAACTATGAAAGAGGTGATTTACTGGTAGAGTGATATTTCAGCTGTGTTTAATTTTAGGCACCTACATGTGCTATTTACAAGCTTAATAACGATTCAGCTCAACAAAAGCTAATCAAAATAATCCATTAATCTCTTGATTTTCATCACACGAAATAATATTTTTCCTACATAATTTGATTATTTGAGGCCCCATTGTACGTTTCCATTACTTGGCTATGAATTTCCATGTCTATTTCGTCCCATTTAAATGTCTGTTTTCAGCCTTTTAACTTTTGACTACTTATTAACTTTTGACATTAAAGTCTACTTTTAACCTTTGACTTCTGAGATTCGATTAATGAGCTTCTTAATAGAGAATCAATTCGATTAATGAGCTTCTTATAAAACGTATTTCTTCCGAAAGCTCCATTTTACTATTGAGTAATACAACACAATATAATCTGAAAACAGTGGTGAGTGTTCATGTGAGGCCGCAAATTGGAATGGGTTCACGAGCTGTCATCATATTCATAAAATTGAGGTAAAAGTTCAGATTTTCCCTATTTAAATTTGTAAGACATCCACATAGTTATTACAGTGCTTTGTTTGAGTTCCATGTGACAAAGTCGGTAAATACTTTTAGTTACCCAAATTCAATTCTTTAGAACTGAAATATTTAGACCAATAAGGTGTCAGGATTGGCGTGCTATATGAAGGTTTAGAAATGCAATATTTTAAACATTAGAGTTATAGATAAACGTAAAGCTTGCACATAACATTCTTTAAGCTGTTAGTTTGGTTTACACGCAAATTTGATACGCTGTCTTTTTGCAAGTGTGCCAGATGATATGTTGGCAGTATATGTAAACTCAGATGAGAGTGTTGTGGATATGCAGGAATAAGCTATGAAGGTTTAGAACCTGTAGTAGGACACATGAGGAAGCTTTTGGCAGTGTTGGTTCAGCTTAACGTGCCAGTTACACTGCTGCTTGCATAGCCAATGATAAGTATAACTACCAGCTTGATCGAAGAGAATCTTCAACATATGAAGCTAAACCACTGTGTTTTGGAGGTAGTAGGTATCCTTTTTTCCCATTTAATACCATGTCTTATGTACATTGAGTGAGTACATGTTGGCGGCATTTAAATTTGGATAAAAATTAATAGATAACCTGTGTGGTCTGGGCATCAATTTTTGTAACAACTTATGCCTTTTATAAAGATACTGGGATAGTATGCATACACTATTATTTATATCATTTTCCATGCTCAGATTTTATGTGGGTGAAAGGTGAATTTCTTCTGTAACATTGCTTTTCAAATGACCTATCAAAAATAAGAATGGTGCCTCTTGTGTGACCGTAAGATTCTCTCTGTTAAATATATTGAATTTTTTTTAAACATTTGGAAACCATGGCTAGGATGATATGAGTACAACTTCTAATGAATGTTCGGTATCAAGATCGCATTTAAGCATGTATAAACAATATGTTTATCATTTTGAAGCTTTATTTTTTGTGACTAAAAAGATGGTTTTGTGTTTGGACAGTGAAATTGATCAGATGTACACTGCGTTCTTGGCACGTCAGATTGGATACTCTTTTTGAAGTAAGGAACATTACTCGATTAATGAATATGTGACGAGTGCGGGAGATCAGTTCAGTTTAGTGAGGGAGATTAGTTCAGTTTAATGAGATAAGAACACTTAAGAACAAGACACACTAGAACTGTCAAATGTTGTAGTAATAAAAAGAAAATCGGTACCTCAAACACAATAATTCAAATTTTCTGTGTCCGTCATCATCAATATCATGTAAGTTATTTCTATATACCATTTTAATGTTCTTTACCCTTTTGAGATAAAACGAAACCCAAATCGACCCATTTGGCTATTTATAAGAGAATCAGATTATTACATATGTTTTTAGTCTCTACTTGACATAACCTTTATATTTACGAGTCTATATGTTTTTAAATCATTAATAGTGAGCCACAACAACATTTATTGGTTGTCTACATCATCAAGTCTTACATAAATCGTGTCACCATCCCATTTTTGGGCTTTTTGCTAAATATTTAATTGACATATGACTAATAGGACATTTCACATTAGGAGTTTGGTATACTTACTTAAGTGTTTATCTATTTATATTATATTTTTTATTAAAACTTCTTATAAGACGATGTTTGGAATTATTTACTGGAAATACTAGAATGTTTGGAATCCCAAACGACCTCTATAGAATTGGTCATGGTAGGATCATCTCATGTCTTGATGCCCAAATTCGAAGCTAACTCGACTCTTGAAGCTATTGAAAAGTACAATGTGACTTCTTTTATAATAGTTCCTATATCTGATATCATCTCTTTAGTCAGGTATGTTCAATGAAAATTATATACGAAAATACATTTTGAACCTATGTCTAATTGATCATCATTAGTAACCCTAAAAGCTTGTCTAAGTTTTTAATTAGTGTTGTATATTTGGGTTTTGAAAGTGGTTGTTTATTTATCAAAGACTACTACAAATGTAGTCTACAAAGAGGTTCTTCACGGTCTATAATCAACTTTCAAGAGGTATGTACGAAATGTTCAAAAAAAAGAGGTATGTACGAATATTCATATCATGTGATATGCCATTTTTTTACATGTATTATCAATCTGTTTTACTTACACTTTAACTTTATGCTTTATTAGTTGGTCACGAAATGTTCATTGGCTTATCACTTAATCAACTTCCCACTACACACATTTGCTTTTTAAAGGCGTACAAGATTGGAGGCTACGTGCATGGGCATTTATTACATTATTAGTTACAAGCATTGTACTCTATACTATCATTGACTTATTACTTCATATTCCTTTCGAATAAATGATTTAGCATGTTTACTTTCGTTCTTTTCCTTATTTTTTTACACACTATTTTTTTTTTCTTTTTTCAATATCTCTTCTAAAAACCCGTGGATTCCACGGGTCTTATAAGCTAGTCTATGTATTCTAATATATGACACTTTTGTACCACTCTTTTAACCTAATAAAATTCAATGTGCTGATGTATCATTTCTTATTTAACATGGTTAGTACAACTTCTCGATGCATAATTTTTTATACAGCTCTTCTTCATGTTATTTTTGTAAATATTGAAAGGCCATTAAACATGATGACTTTTTCTTCCACCATTCAACTGCTATCTTCAAAAGAGGAGCGTCCTAATTGAAATCATCATTTAATTAATACGCGTTGTAAACCAAAACCGTTTTGCAATTATCTCCCAAAATAAATCTCTTCTTTGTTTTTGAAACCCTATCTTTGACTGTCTCCAACACAATCGATATCATACAAAATTGTGTGCCGCCTCCACTGAAATTTGGAAATGATCTTCATTATTATTTGTTTCTTCATAGCGATAATTGTTTCTTCATCCATTCAAATTGATAATTGATACGTTCGAAAGAGGAGCGTCAGTTGAATTCATCATTTAATGAAAACGCGTTCCTAAAAACCTCCAAAAATAAGTCACGGTTGATTCAATTATCCGAAAATCATTTGAAAACCAAAATCATTTCATTCTCTTCCTCTCTGATCTTGAACGATTCAGAAACATATACGGAAAATTCTATGCCTAACAATGAATCAATGGTAAGTATGGTATCTATTTGTTTAGTGTTTCGATTTAAATTCCATAGTAGAACTACTTTGATGTGTTGTTTTTATTAATAATTAATGTAATTGTGTTTTGATTCAATTTATTGGTTTGATTAAGTTCAATTCAATTGTGTGTCGCTAAACCCTAGAAAAAAATTTGGGGGAAATGACATTCATGAATTTATTTTTGTATGTGGTGTAAGAACATCAATCGATTTATGAGAATGGAGGGTTTTGCGTCAAAGTTTTCATATGTATGTATAAGTTTGATATTATTTTGAGAAAGTAAGAGATTTTTTTGAGAATCGAGTGTTTGGGATTTGTTATTAGTGTCCGTAGCTGAGAGTGGAGTGTTTGGGATTGGTTATTTGTATATGTTTTTGCGCGTTCTAAGGGTGTTTGCAGTGGGGAGGTAGAAGAGAGGACCATGACGGCTGGCAAAATGCATCGTTAATTTTTCAATTTGAATGTTGAGAATAAAGGACCGAAGCTCATCATGTTAGTGACTTTGATTGTTTTCTTTTAGTTTTTATCAAGGTTGCAAAAATCGTGAATCGGTAGTCGGGCGGTCGACCTCCTTGTAGCTTGTAATCGGTTTAGGCGGGATTAATCGCTGATTAATCGGATTGGCATTTTTTATAAGTTTTCTGTATTTTCGGCAAGTTTTAGGTATTTCCGGCAAATTTTAGGTATTACTCGCAAGATTTTTCTTAAAAAAACATCTTGAAATAGATATAAACAACAAGTATAACTTATTATACAATTTTACGGTGAGTTTTGGGTATTTCCAGGTTTCGGGCAAGCTTGACCATCGTTGACCGTCATTAACTGTTGTTGACCACGGTTGATCGAGTTGTTTGATCGATTTACACAAATCGGAAAGGTTGGTGGCCTTGTAGCACCTAATCGGCGATTAATCGGCCTTGTAGGCCTTGTTTTGCAACATTGGTTTTTATGTTAACTTTGTTTATGATAATACGATATGTTTGGTTTTGTATTGCAGGAATAATGTATTAGAATGCATAGCATTCAACACAAATCTAAAGCAGAGGCAACATATCTCTCTTATTTGAAATAGAAGATTTGGAGGTATGTATTCTGTTAGTGGTTGACAATTTTTGATTTAGCAAATTGCTTTTTATTAGATTAGGTAGCGTTTAGGATTGCATAAGAAAACTACTTACTATTAGATTAGGCGTTGTTTGGAATTGAAAAGGAACAGGGGCATGTATCGGATTACACGAAAAAAATTTCTTATTATCAAGCCTGTATAGGGATACACGAATAAATTTGCTTATTATAGGCAGCAGTAGGAACACTCACAACTGGAGTACAAGATAGATTTCTGGCTTGAGGATCATACATAGCTGCACCACCAGCAAAGTTCAATAGTTTTGAATCCTTTCAATTTATTCCAAATGTTTATGTTTGACTGAAAATAAAATTTTCAAATGAATTAAAATCGATTCTCATGGTAAAGCTGATATAATTTCATTTCTTGAGTTGTTTCGTAAGTTCTGCTATACCTATACCTTGCATTTGTGAGGGTCAAAACAATTTTAAATCTACTTTTCAGTTGTAAAACGTAGTATATCTCCAATTGGGTATATAAATCATATCATTACACTGTTATTGTAAATTTGGTTCACAAAACTGTAGCAATCACTTTTTGTTGCGAAATGGGATCAATGGCCAAAGCATTAGAAGATACTCGACCGCTTATGCTATAGGTAATTGCCAAGTGTGCCATTATGCCTTTTCTTATCGTCCTCCAAAATGTCAGCTCGTCTGCATAATTTATTTCATTACCATTTGTTATTTCTGTAATTGACTATAAATCTTTTTAGTTTTTGCTCACTGTTTTTATTTGTTAATGATGTTATCAGGTTTCTGGAGCCGAGATTCTTTCGTAGGGGGTTCTCAGGTTACAATTGTCCGAATAAACGATTTTATCTGGCGTGGACTATAGGCACAACTATGAAAGAGGTGATTTACTGGTAGAGTGATATTTCAGCTGTGTTTAATTTTAGGCACCTGCATGTGCTATTTACAAGCTTAATAACGATTCAGCTCAACAAAAGCTAAACAAAATAATCCATTAATCTCTTGATTTTCATCACACGAAATAATATTTTTCCTACATAATTTGATTATTTGAGGCCCCATTGTACGTTTCCATTACTTGGCTATGAATTTTCATGTCTATTTCGTCCCATTTAAATGTCTGTTTTCAGCCTTTTAACTTTTGACTACTTATTAACTTTTGACATTAAAGTCTACTTTTAACCTTTGACTTCTGAGATTCGATTAATGAGCTTCTTAATAGAGAATCAATTCGATTAATGAGCTTCTTATAAAACATATTTCTTCCGAAAGCTCCATTTTACTATTGAGTAATACAACACAATATAATCTGAAAACAGTGGTGAGTGTTCATGTGAGGCCGCAAATTGGAATGGGTTCACGAGCTGTCATCATATTCATAAAATTGAGGTAAAAGTTCAGATTTTCCCTATTTAAATTTGTAAGACATCCACATAGTTATTACAGTGCTTTGTTTGAGTTCCATGTGACAAAGTCGGTAAATACTGTTAGTTACCCAAATTCAATTCTTTAGAACTGAAATATTTAGACCAATAAGGTGTCAGGATTGGCGTGCTATATGAAGGTTTAGAAATGCAATATTTTAAACATTAGAGTTATAGATAAACGTAAAGCTTGCACATAACATTCTTTAAGCTGTTAGTTTGGTTTACACGCAAATTTGATACGCTGTCTTTTTGCAAGTGTGCCAGATGATATGTTGGCAGTATATGTAAACTCAGATGAGAGTGTTGTGGATATGCAGGAATTAGCTATGAAGGTTTAGAACCTGTAGTAGGACACATGAGGAAGCTTTTGGCAGTGTTGGTTCAGCTTAACGTGCCAGTTACACTGCTGCTTGCATAGCCAATGATAAGTATAACTACCAGCTTGATCGAAGAGAATCTTCAACATATGAAGCTAAACCACTGTGTTTTGGAGGTAGTAGGTATCCTTTTTTCCCATTTAATACCATGTCTTATGTACATTGAGTGAGTACATGTTGGCGGCATTTAAATTTGGATAAAAATTAATAGATAACCTGTGTGGTCTGGGCATCAATTTTTGTAACAACTTATGCCTTTTATAAAGATACTGGGATAGTATGCATACACTATTATTTATATCATTTTCCATGCTCAGATTTTATGTGGGTGAAAGGTGAATTTCTTCTGTAACATTGCTTTTCAAATGACCTATCAAAAATAAGAATGGTGCCTCTTGTGTGACCGTAAGATTCTCTCTGTTAAATATATTGAATTTTTTTTAAACATTTGGAAACCATGGCTAGGATGATATGAGTACAACTTCTAATGAATGTTCGGTATCAAGATCGCATTTAAGCATGTATAAACAATATGTTTATCATTTTGAAGCTTTATTTTTTGTGACTAAAAAGATGGTTTTGTGTTTGGACAGTGAAATTGATCAGATGTACACTGCGTTCTTGGCACGTCAGATTGGATACTCTTTTTGAAGTAAGGAACATTACTCGATTAATGAATATGTGACGAGTGCGGGAGATCAGTTCAGTTTAGTGAGGGAGATTAGTTCAGTTTAATGAGATAAGAACACTTAAGAACAAGACACACTAGAACTGTCAAATGTTGTAGTAATAAAAAGAAAATCGGTACCTCAAACACAATAATTCAAATTTTATGTGTCCGTCATCATCAATATCATGTAAGTTATTTCTATATACCCTTTTAATGTTCTTTACACTTTTGAGATAAAACGAAACCCAAATCGACCCATTTGGCCATTTATAAGAGAATCAGATTATTACATATGTTTTTAGTCTATACTTGACTTAACCTTTATATTTACGAGTCTATATGTTTTTAAATCATTAATAGTGAGCCACAACAACATTTATTGGTTGTCTACATCATCAAGTCTTACATAAATCGTGTCACCATCCCATTTTTGGACTTTTTGCTAAATATTTAATTGACATATGACTAATAGGACATTTCACATTAGGAGTTTGGTATACTTACTTAAGTGTTTATCTACTTATATTATATTTTTTATTANTCGGTAAATACTTTTAGTTACCCAAATTCAATTCTTTAGAACTGAAATATTTAGACCAATAAGGTGTCAGGATTGGCGTGCTATATGAAGGTTTAGAAATGCAATATTTTAAACATTAGAGTTATAGATAAACGTAAAGCTTGCACATAACATTCTTTAAGCTGTTAGTTTGGTTTACACGCAAATTTGATACGCTGTCTTTTTGCAAGTGTGCCAGATGATATGTTGGCAGTATATGTAAACTCAGATGAGAGTGTTGTGGATATGCAGGAATAAGCTATGAAGGTTTAGAACCTGTAGTAGGACACATGAGGAAGCTTTTGGCAGTGTTGGTTCAGCTTAACGTGCCAGTTACACTGCTGCTTGCATAGCCAATGATAAGTATAACTACTAGCTTGATCGAAGAGAATCTTCAACATATGAAGCTAAACCACTGTGTTTTGGAGGTAGTAGGTATCCTTTTTTCCCATTTAATACCATGTCTTATGTACATTGAGTGAGTACATGTTGGCGGCATTTAAATTTGGATAAAAATTAATAGATAACCTGTGTGGTCTGGGCATCAATTTTTGTAACAACTTATGCCTTTTATAAAGATATTGGGATAGTATGCATACACTATTATTTATATCATTTTCCATGCTCAGATTTTATGTGGGGTGAAAGGTGACTTTCTTCTATAACATTGCTTTTCAAATGACCTATCAAAAATAAGAATGGTGCCTCTTGTGTGACCGTAAGATTCTCTCTGTTAAATATATTGAATTTTTTTTAAACATTTGGAAACCATGGCTAGGATGATATGAGTACAACTTCTAATGAATGTTCGGTATCAAGATCACATTTAAGCATGTATAAACAATCTGTTTATCATTTTGAAGCTTTATTTTTTGTGACTAAAAAGATTGTTTTGTGTTTGGACAGTGAAATTGATCAGATGTACATTGCGTTCTTGGCACGTCAGATTGGATACTCTTTTTGAAGTAGGGAACATTACTCGATTAATGAATATGTGACGAGTGTGGGAGATCAGTTCAGTTTAGTGAGGAAGATTAGTTCAGTTTAATGAGATAAGAACACTTAAGAACAAGACACACTAGAACTGTCAAATGTTGTAGTAATAAAAAGAAAATCGGTACCTCAAACACAATAATTCAAATTTTATGTGTCCGTCATCATCAATATCATGTAAGTTATTTCTATATACCCTTTTAATGTTCTTTACACTTTTGAGATAAAACGAAACCCAAATCGACCCATTTGGCCATTTATAAGAGAATCAGATTATTACATATGTTTTTAGTCTATACTTGACTTAACCTTTATATTTACGAGTCTATATGTTTTTAAATCATTAATAGTGAGCCACAACAACATTTATTGGTTGTCTACATCATCAAGTCTTACATAAATCGTGTCACCATCCCATTTTTGGACTTTTTGCTAAATATTTAATTGACATATGACTAATAGGACATTTCACATTAGGAGTTTGGTATACTTACTTAAGTGTTTATCTACTTATATTATATTTTTTATTAAAACTTCTTATTAGACGATGTTTGGAATTGTTTACTGGAAATACTAGAATGTTTGGAATCCCAAACGACCTCTATAGAATTGGTCATGGTAGGATCATCTCATGTCTTGATGCCCAAATTTGAAGCTAACTCGACTCTTGAAGCTATTGAAAAGTACAATGTGACTTCTTTTATAATAGTTCCTATGTCTGATATCATCTCTTTAGTCAGGTATGTTCAATGAAAATTATATACGAAAATACATTTTGAACCTATGTCTAATTGATCATCATTAGTAACCCTAAAAGCTTGTCTAAGTTTTTAATTAGTGTTGTATATTCGGGTTTTGAAGGTGGTTGTTTATTTATCAAAGACTACTACAAATGTAGTCTACAAACAGGTTCTTCACGGTCTATATTCAACTTTCAAGAGGTATGTACGAAATGTTCAAAAAAAAGAGGTATGTACGAATATTCATATCATGTGATATGCCATTTTTTTACATGTATTATCAATCACACAAATGTTTTACTTACACTTTAACTTTATGCTTTATTAGTTGGTCACGAAATGTTCATTGGCTTATCACTTAATCAACTTCCCACTACATACATTTGCTTTTTAAAGGCGTACAAGATTGGAGGCTACGTGCATGGGCGTTTATTACATTATTAGTTACAAGCATTGTACTCTATACTATCATTGACTTATTACTTCATATTCCTTTCGAATAAATGATTTAGCATGTTTACTTTCGCTCTTTTCCTTATTTTTTTTACACACTATTTTTTTTTTCTTTTTTCAATATCTCTTCTAAAAACCCGTGGATTCCACGGGTCTTATAAGCTAGTATACAATATAATTAAGCTTCCAAAATATTTTTACAAACTTTTCACCTGCAAAAGCCATTTAGAAGGAAACTTTTCACCGGGTATTATCCTAACTTGCTTTCCTCTAAATTATCAACATCAGGGTTTTAGGTGGTGGTGGTTTGTCTCACGTATGTTGATGTTGCAAGGACGAAGGACGGGAGTTAGTGGGAGATCGGAATCATCAATATCAAATAAATGCTCCCATTCGTAATTTAGGGGGTGAATTCATTATGTTATGAGTTTGGAGTAGTTCTTGATTGCCACTGGTGTTGATGGAGAATAAGAAAGGAATCAGAGCTTGTTCTTTGGCGGGAGTTAATAAAAAAAGGGAAAAAGGGTGTTGCAAGTATGGTCCCTGAGGTATATTATGCGTGAAGTGACAAAGTTGCCCCCACGGTTAACTTCCAATTGGATGGAAAATCGGTCAAAGGACCGATCAACCCAATTTGGACAACCACAGGGAACATTGGTGTAACTAATTTCCACATGCAATTTTGGATTAACCACAAGGACCAAGTTTGTAATTAACTCGTATATTATGGGTCGGTGCCCATTTCTATTCGTCGTTTACTTGTATTCAAGGTTGCAAAAATCGCGAATCGGTAGTCGGGCGGTCGACCACTTTGTAGCTTGTAATCGGTCTAGGCGGGATTAATCGGATTGGCAATACTGACAAATTTTGATTATTTCCGGCAATTTTTATGTATTTCCAGTAAGTTTTAGGTATTCCTGGCAAGGTATTTTTAAAAAACAACTTGTAATAAACTTAAACAATTACTATAAGTGATCAAAATAAGTTTACAGTGAGTTTTGGGTACTTCCGGCAAGATTTATAGGTTTCTGGAAAGTTTGACCACCATTGACCGCCGTTGATCGACGTTGACCACGGTTGACCTATTTGTTTGACCCAGTTACATAAATCTACAAGGTCGGTGGCCTTGTAGCACCTAATCGGCGATTAATCGCCCTTGTAGGCATTTTTTTGCAACACTGCTTGTATTGTTGCTATAAGGCAACAAATAAAAGTAAAAAGGGTTTTTATATAGGAGAACAAAAGATGGAATGCCGTCAAAGATCATATGCTAAGCATATAAAACTAGACGGATATCTGCGCATAGCGGCGGCGATAAATGTAGTTATATTATAAATATAGTAAATGAATTGCTAGCCCAACTTTCCCCGCAATTCCCGACCCGTTTAGTGAATTCGTTTCACAACACTCCGAATGTATATGTGTTAGTTGTATGTGTTTGCTTGGGTTTCCGATAGCTTCCCAAGACATTATTATTCCCGCATATAGAAAGACCCTCACATCAATTACCCGTCAAACACTCCTCTAAAAGTATATGATGTTGACGAATCAAGATTGTATTAATTGAAATAAATGTTAAAGTTGTAAAAAATTTGAATGAAAATAAAATAAACCCACTAAAAATGTAAAACTAAAAACTTATAAAAATATATCAAAATGGATGTTGAATTAAAAAGCACAAAATTTTAAAAATATGATGAAATTAGATCATAAAAAAAATAAATAGATAAAAAGATATTTCAATGTGAAAATAAATGTGATTTTTTAGCTAAGTAGTGACACATGTCACTCTATAATTAGAGCTCCTTATTTTAATTTTTGGTGGAGCCACAACTTAAATGCTTTATATAATACTCCGATATAGATAATTTTGAAAGTGAAAAATATAAAAACAGAACAAAGATAAAGTTGTGAAAATGATCATATATAAATGGGATATTCTAATATGTGTGTCAAGGTGTATTTAGTGAACTCAGTCTTTCCTGAACAATTAGAAAAGGTATACTTCCTTAAGGTTCTCTGAATGTCACATATAGTTGCTCTCTTAATGAATTTACATGTTGATCTCCGTTAGTTATGTGGATAACTAATACCATTTGCATACAGATTCATCTGTGGATTCGACATCTGTCGCTGTAAATATTTGTTCGACGAGTGTTGACGGTTATATGATGCGACCATGTTTTGTTGTTGATACCACTGTTGATATTGGTTTTGATACTGGTTATCATAATGTTGTTGGTATGGTTGTTGCATTTGGTTCGTCATATACAGCTGTTGTTGTTGTTGTTGTTGTTGTTGCTGCTGCTGTTGCATCATGACCATGTGCATGTTGGCCTCTCGGATGATTTCACCTGGCACCATAAAATGATCCGGTTGTGGCGATAGGTGGTGGTAATGAAGCGAATCTTTCTGTGTACCATACTCATATTGTATTTGTTTCTTCGCTATGTCATCTTCATACAAACTATATAGTAGCATCTTGTCGAATCCCCCAGGACCACCACCCTGCAAATTAAATCACAGACAAATTTAGTTAATAGTGAGTCATGAACCCACAATCACTTATTCAAGCGACAAATCATCACTAACTGGTTTGCTCTGTGATATGCTATTCGTAACACTAGTGTCGTTATTTGTTGAGGTGACAGCTGCAATCTCCAAGCTTGATGTTTTTTCATTCTCATTCTCGTGTAAATACATTTTACCTGAGGAAAATGAGCCACATTAGAGCTTGTGTAAACCCCTTGAAAGTTGGTCATTTCTTTTTCCCAACGATCTTAATTTTCCAAAGGTCATTATTATATTACCAGGTTGTATAATGGTAAGAGGCAACTGTGATACAGTATCTTCAAATTCTGCAGCTTTTGTAGTTGTTTCATTCGAATCCTAAAAAAGATTTCCAAAACACAAGCACAAATGAAGACGTGAACGAATGGAAATTTTTGAACTTTCCACGTGTTTGGTACTCACTTGACAATCATTATCATCGATGACTATGAGTGGTGGAACTTCTTCTTCTATCTTTTTTTGAGGCGTTGATACAAGTTCGTGCTCTTTCACTACCTCTTTGTTATCAACTTCTTTGATCTCTTGTGGTAATTGTTCTTCCACAACAACTTGATGGTCCTTCGGTTTCAAATAAAAAACAAGAAACAAAATGAATTCATTCTCAAGTTCTTGAATGTGTAAATTAAAAGGATAACAGTCAATCTCACCAGCTTTATATATGAAACAGAACTATTCGAAGAAGCTCCATTTACATATTCTTCCATTGTTGCAAGAAATGATGGAGGAGGCTGAAATTATTTTTATAAATATATGTTATCAAAAGCAGATTAACAGCTTACAAACTTTGAATACACGAAAAACCAACCTGACTCAATGATGGAAACTGGATGTTCATAGCAACACGCAAATGTTTCCCCATATTGTAGAAATCCGCAAGCTGTGCAGCCTAAATCATCCATATATTACACCACCAAAATGAAAATTACGGAAAATCAGGTAGGATAAGAAGGATATGAACCTGTTGTCCAGCTTTCTTGTAGATGTTTAAAGCATTAACAGCGTCATCTTTGTTCAGATTGAAGAACTGGTTGAAGTTACGGATCATTAGCTTGTAAAAGATGAAACTTGACCAAACACTCAAGATGAAATAAATGATACCAATTCTATGAGCTTTATTATTCCATCACTGATCACTGCGTAGATCTTTAAGCTTTCTCGAAGTACTAAAGCCAAGGAATGTTGTATAAGAGTATTATGGAAAGCGGCTCCTTCAGGCTACAGAAAAATTGGAGTGTGCCCTTTAGAAAATAGTAACCCATTTTTGCATCGATAAACAGTTTTGAACATTACTCAAGCGTTCACCTGACAGGTGATGAGGCGATGTAGAAGTTGTTGCATAATTGGTAGCTGAGTGAGTAGCTCGTCAACGCTCATAAGCTGTGTTCTACTATACGCCTGTGATTCACAAGTGATGAAACCCAATAATGCTTAAAACTAGTTACTAACGGGATCAATAGTCAATTCTAAAAAGCAAATCCAAATGGTCCCAAATGTAACAAGAGGAAAATGAGGGCAAACCTTTCCACCTCCCGGCAATGTCGTTAACCACTCAGTCTCAATGTCGAATCCTAAAACTCTAAAACACTCTACTCGCTCTTCAAGAAACGCAGCATACATTTGAATCCATGAAGAACAATCCAAAGCTGTTTTACATACATTAAAGAATATAAGAAAAATAAAAATCCAAAATAACCAAATCCACAACAGAGATATCAAATCCTTTTGGTTACCAAGTTGGCTCGATTCATCTCTGAATTCGGCAATCTGGATAAATTTTCTCCTACGACGATGAACTAGTAACTCTTCCCTAAAACTAGGATCACCCTCACGTAAAATCCTATGTAACACCATTAATGTCTTAACCGCAACCTACAAACAAAATGATGCCAAAAAAACTTTGACAATGAGTTATTCCATAGAAGATTGGCATTGATATGTAAAAGAATTAAGGAATTGACATACAATCCAGTTTTTTGTCTTTGTTAATCTCCTTGAAAATGCATGTATGCAATAGCCAACATCTGCTCGCGGTACAGCAAATGATGTTCCAACAATGATCCCTACATTGCAAGAAATAAATTCATATAACTCGATAAAAACTAGTGAAAAAATATTAGAAGAATATTTATAAGCATACTTTTAACATGGAGATCTTTAGGAAGGCATTCCTCATGATTTGTAGCTTTCACAATTGCGATATCAAGATTCTTTTGATCACAAATTCCGAATGAAAATCTGTTACGTTAGATCAGAAAATAAAATGCTAATGACAAATTGTGGTTGATATTGAAATGTACGTAAAGACCTTAAAATCGCTGCTGACTTTCGCAAGGCCAACGGTGGTCGAATCTTTAATAGCTCCAAAGGCTCTTCTCCACCTTCCAAATGTACCCATGAAATCGTTATCGAAATCAAAATCCAAATTGTTCTTGTTTTTCCCCTTTTTTTTGAAAGATCTTGGTTCTTTTATGACAATGTTTCTATGTTTTGTTAGGATGTAGCAATGTTGTTAACCTTGAAATTATGCATACCTATTGTTTTATTAATCTATACCTAATCAAATATTTGAGATGTATATTAATACTGCTTTGTTGGTTATGGTCCTTTATGATGTATGCTTAAGTAAATTTCATAATGATAGTGTTTATTACTTTATTTACATAATTTCAAAAATAGTGTACAATGGTCGAATACATATATGTAGGCTACTCACGAATTTTGTAGTTTGAAAGTTATGCCCATTTATAAGTGAGCTCAATTTTGTACACATTTTATTGGTTCACGTCATGTAACAAGTAGATTATTTATTTCTCATCACTTTGGGCTATGAAGAAAATCATCAATCTGCGATGAGATCGTATATATCAACTTACCACATACAAAATTTCTTTGAAAACAAATACGGAGTACATAGCTAGGCTTTTGTAATGATGTAAACAATAAACCATCTCTGATATCTCTCCTATAGACGTTATACCAATCCACTATTATGTTGAAGGACCTCCCAGTTCCAACACGCTCTTTTCAAGTGAGGTATGCTTATGTTTCTATGTAGTGGTGGCCAAAACCCGGTTCGGCAAAAAACCGGAACCGGTTCCAAACCGGGGCCGGTTCATGGTCAAAGTCAAAGAACCGGATCCGGTTCTAATCCGGTTCGGTTCTTTTCGGATCCGGCCTATAAAATACCCGGACCGGTAGCACCGGTTCCGGTTCGGTTCCAATCCGGATCGGTTCTTAATATCCGGTCGAACCGGTTCCCAAGAACCTGTCGACATAAAACAAACAGTGGGCATGTCAAATTTTGCATTTCCGGGTTTTTTTTTCGTTCGCGTTTTTCACACAATAAACTTAATAAACTTCGATTTTTATTAAAAAAAAACTAATAAACGTTACACATAAAGGTTCCGGTTCACAAACTTATTACATTTCGACTATTTATTCTTGTTGGGTTTCATCTTCATCTTCATCTTCAACTTCAACGGCGGCCCTTGCGGCGCTTGTTTCTTCATCGTAAGTGACTTCTTCTTCGGTAAGATTGATTGCGTAACCTTCTTCCACCTCGATCTCTTGTAATTGTTTTTCGTAATCCATCGGTTCTTCAAGTATTGAAACGTCTTGTATACGTTCATTCCCATCTAAATAATCCTTCAAGCAAATACACATCTCCAAAGATAGAGGTGTGAGTCTTGTTCTTCTTACCGACAACACCCTTCCACTAGTAGAAAAAGCGGACTCCGAAGCAACGGTTGAAGCTTGTACGCTTAGTAAATCCCGGGCCATATGGGCTAGAACGGGAAATTGAGATTCCCTTAGTTTTCACCAATTCAAAACATCAAAATTCTTGAACTCATCGTGTATCATAGTGTTTATCCAATCGGTTCCCGTATATCTCCCATATTCGTTGCTTGTTAAATTCTCACTCCTAGCCCGTTTACCGCTTTCTTGTCTTAAACTTGAAAACAAATCCAAATCCAAGTCCACATTTGTTGCCGAAGCCCACATATTTGGCATCGAACTCGTTCCCACATTTGTTGCACCATATTTCTCAAAATAAACATCATATAAACGTTTGAATTTTTTTTTAAACGCATCTTGTGCATTTGGTATATAATCAACCTCGTTGTCCAAATTCAAGTCCATAGCAATCTTATCGATAAGGTATTCCACCCCGCTAATGTTAAAACATGGGTTTATTGAGGCGGCACAAGTAATTACCGGTGGAATTTCTTTAAAATATTTTTGAAGTTTTTCTTTCATCGGTAGAACCATATTCCTAAAAAGTGGACCATCATATTCGTATGTTCCTAATTTTCTACACATCACATAAATTTGGTTGAGGACCAAATGACTCGTGGGATAATAAACACCCGATAACATAGTTGTTGCGGTTTTAAAAACTTTGAGTAAATCGGTTATTTTTTGAATAAGACCCCAACTTTGAACCGAAAATGGTACCAAATTTTCCCCACGCCTAGCTTTACGGCAAAGTTCATCATGAAAATGTTGTAAAGTTAATTTTTGGCGTAAACCACTAACAAACATGTTATAAGTCGAATTCCATCTTGTAGGAACGTCCCAATTTGGTGATAAAAAAATGGAATTCGAAGTATGACATAATTTAATGTAATCCACATATCTTTTGTTTCCCGATTGAAAAATATCTTGTAACATTTTTCTAAAAGATTCTCTTAATTGAAACATTTCATCGCTCGCTAGTCCACTTTGCACAACCAAGTTAATGATGTGTGCAACACATCGACTATGATAAAAAATTCCATCAAGAAGTGGTCGGTATTTTAGTTTTAGTAATCCTACCGCATTTGTATTATTAGAAGCGTTATCGAATAATATTGAAAAAACCTTATCTTCTATTTTAAACGTTTTCATAACAAACCTCAACATTAAACTTAAATTTTCACCCGTGTGCGGAGATTCAAAGTTTTCAAAAGCAATCACACGTTTCATCATTTGCCAAGTAAGCGGATCAATCCAATGTGCGGTAACACAAATGTGCGAACCGAGCAAACCATGACCCGCCGACCAAACATCGGTTGTTAAGTTTACACTAGTTTTTAAAGCATCAAAACCAAGTATTAATTCCTTTTTAACCTTTACCCAAGAATTAATACAATCACGTTTAAGAGTTTGACGACTTACATGATTGTATCGTGGTTGAAGCCTTTTTTGAATCAACCTCGTTAACCGAGGGTTGTCGAAGTGGTTGAACGGCAAACCCTCTTGAATCACAAAGTGAGCTAAATCTTGACGAAGCGCCCTCTCGTCATATACAAAAATACTCCCATCTCGTCCCATAACATTTTGTTCCGACCCCGAAACACCTTTTGTTGCTTTACAATGATTATTCGTGTGCTTCTTCAACGTAGAGTTCCCATCGGCATTGATATAAGTGTTACAAGCCTTACAACGAGCCCTTCTTGTGCCATCCGACATCTTTCAACCGAAACTTCATACGGTTGGTTTGTAGAACCTTGAGCTTGAGAAGCGGCATTATTTGATGATGTTGGTTGAGATTGAGAAGCTTGGTTTCTTCTAGGCATTTTTTTGTGAGCAATTTTTGAGTGTTTTTCTTGAATTTGATTGTTGTGATTCAACCAAAATCATGGATGGTATTTATAGGAATGTTTAGGAGGTTAAAATGGGACAAATTTGGGGACAAACCCGTTGGAAAACGGTCAAAAAGACAGAAAAACGGCCTTATAGCCGTTGCTGCCCCTTGCTGCTGCTTACTTTATGGAAAAAGAGAAAGAGCCGTTGGAACCGGTTCGGAACCGGTTCCCAAGAACCGGATCTCGAACCGGTGTTGAATTATCCGGTTCTGAACCGGTTCGCTAAGTAGAAAAATGGAACCGGATAGGAACCATCGGATATTAGTGGAACCGGGACCGGATCTTGATGGAACCGGTGTTGACCGGATTCGGATTCCGATTTTTTTCCGGTTCCGGTTCAGGAACCGAGTTCGATGGCCATCTCTAGAGTAGAGCCTAAAAGCTATGTTTGAGTCGCAAGGCTCTTTTCTCATTATTTACTTTTTAATAAATTTAATATGCATTTTGTTAGAATAAAATTTATTGCTGGATTTATTTTGCAACAACCACCAAACACATAGAAAAGATCTTACAAATTTGTTATGCCATTTTTTTTTCAATAACGGATTTGTTTTACACCAAATCGTTGTCCATTTCATCAAGATAAACCAAATGCAACAATTGAACTGGCTCAAGTTGGGACATATCAATTTGCTATATGGTCCGTTCCTCAACATTGCAACATTCATCCTTAAGATTGGCTCCACTCTTTTAGCCAAAATGGATGCTACCGCTATCTATAAATATATGATTACGCTTATATGTAAATTCATCAATGTATAACAAAAATTTTTACAAACAAATAAAAAAGACATCTACTGCATGTTTCTTTGGTAATTTTTTTTGGTCATTTTATGATCCTCTTAATTAAGTCTTAAATATTGGTGGATGGATGCATTATTTTCCTCTTCGCCTTTTCATGTTGTGTACTTTCTTTCTATCAGTTTGGGATATCTACACTTTTTGCATTTGATAGAATTTTCATAGCATATCATGGTTAAATGGGTCTTGACAAAACCATATTGTTCTAGCTCTGAAGAGACGAAAAACATATAACTATAGGAAGGATCTTAATTTCAAAAAACAAAACATATAAATTTTGGCGTATGCATTTCATCTCGATTGCATATTATTATACACGGTGGTTTAATATGTTTGAAAAAAAAAATCAGAAATGGAATCAACCAAAATTGGGTGGCCATCAAATGCTACCTATTAGACTCGTTGTTTTGTGGCCCGATACCATTGAAACTGCATGACAATTGTGTTTTGATAGCTAGAACGCTGATAAGTCCAGAAGAGCATATATATACATTTTGGACAGGTTTAGTTCATACTTATTACCAACTAAAGAATGAAAAGACAAAATTTTCTTCTACAACAATCTAACAATGCCTTTTGGACCGAGAAAGCATTTGAAAAGTCTCGTCATCCTACTGCATGTGCAAGAATTCCAAGTTTGAATTACAATGAATGTTTTTTTTTTTTATATTATTATCTGTTGCTAAATATGCATATATACATGTACTCACCAGCATTAAGAATCATGTACGTATACCATGTTAGTTCTTGTTTCTACAATGAAAATGATTTGTCCATTGGATAGTCTCAAAAGTTTATAGAGAAACGACTTGTATGTAAAAAGACTGAAATTTAGATCCTTTCTATCATAAGGATTGTTTTTTCCTCTTGTCCGAGCTAAAAACAATATCCTTTAGTCAAGGCCGTTTCTGCATATTATGCTACGAAGTACGAATACTCTATCAAAGGCTTAAAGAGTATTCTAAAGAGTAAAATAACAGTGGACATACAGATCTACAATCGAATACGCAATGCAATTCAATCCCACATCGGACAAACAGGTAATAAAAAGCCTATATATAAGCTTAATGTTATTCTAATCGCTCGTTATTTCTGGTAGAATGAAGCCTCAAAGATATACTTTGGTCATAAGGCTTCATTCAAACTAGGAATACCTTTTTAAGGTGCAAAATAAATCAAATACTATGTTTCAATCAAATACTATGTTTCAATCACAATGCTTCGTTCAACCGGCACCAAACATTTTTGGTGTATAATAATCTTAAAACTATCTTTGAGTCCTAGTGCTTTCTTCAACCCGCACCAAACAATCATACACATTATTCTAAGGGGATAATTGTTTTAAAATATTTAAAATGTATCAAACTTTATCACTTTTGGTTTTGTCAACTCAGCTATTTTTTTCTTATTTTTTTTTAGAAATGCAACATTACATTAAGAACCCAAAAAAAGAACTGAGCTACCGTACAAGACAACCCACCTAAAGTAATCAAACTAATTAAAAAGTGATGGAACCCAAAGAAAACAAAGCAAAATTGCAACCCAACATTATACCAAGTTATCAACCAAGTCTATGTGTCATCGTTTTGTATTTACCCGGTGACCTATTAACTAGCTAATGCTTAGGTGGCAAATCAATAAGACCATACACTTCTTTGACCATCAAGCCGTTTGACTGCTTTTTTCCTTCTCTTTCGACAATTAAATAAAACGGATGAGGAAACAAACGAACTTATCACTAGTTCATTTGGTGATGTTTCGTCATGTACTACAAATAAAATTCCAAATTCCTTCATAATTTCCCTAACCAATTTTCAACAATCCCAAAGTTTTGGTGTATATGTTTTTATGTCCAACGTCTCTTGTATGTGTGGGTTGCCGAAATATACGGCTGGTCCTTTTTTTTTTTTTTTTTTTTTTTTTTTTTTTTTTTTTTTTTTTTTTTTTTTTTTTTTTNTTTTTTAGGAAAATGGTGAAATGAGGGTTGAGACTTGAGGTGGTAGAAACTAGTTGCATGTTTCATTTTAAGGTTTATTGTTATATTATGTACAGTTACAGGTCTTGGGGTTTAAAAAAAAAATGATCTTGAAGATATGCTACCCGATTAGTTGGTCACTAGCTACCCATACTTAACAAAATTCAAATATTTAGTAATACAATACTAAAAAAATAAGTTGACTACACAACAAAGTAAAAAAGCGACAATTAAATACTTCATCCGAAATAAAATAAGTGTTACTTTTTTTAGATGCACAAATTTTTTTGAATAACCAAAAAGAAATGTTGAACGCTTATTTCTACATGTCAAAGTCTCTTTTAATTAATTAAAATATGAAGTGAAAATTTATTTTAAGACGACTTAAAATAAAAATCTAAACACTTATTGATAAATTATCCATTTTCTAAAAGCTATGTTTGAGGGTTGATTGAAACAGGCACACACATTTTTCAAAAAGTTATGTTTGAGTCACAAGGCTTCGTTCAACATATTTGGTGCAAACACATATATAAGATCTTTACCCATTTCATATGTAATTTTTTGTTTTTGGGAAAATTGTCTAAAATACATTTAACTTGGCACTTTTTACTATTGTATGCATTGATTTTTTTTCCTATTGTATACACAAACTTTGTTAATCTTATTATTGTATAAAACTTTGTTAATGTTACTATTGTATCAATACACAAACTTTGTTAATCTTACTATTGCATCAATAATTAGTGTGTTTAATCACTGCCACGTCATAAAAAAGACGTATTATTGATACAGTAGTAAGATTAACAAAGTTTGTATATACAATAGGAAAAAAAAATTCAATGCATACAATAGTAAAAAGTGGCAAGTTGAATGTATTTTTAAACAATTTTCCTTTTTTTGTAATACCCGATTTTTTTTGCACCAAACTTATTATTAAGATCTAACATATTTTTTTCTACATACACTAGGACTTCCCTTTTGCCTCTTTTTTTATTATTAAATTCGATTATGTTATGATACTCTTTAATCTTGGTGGAAATATGCATTATTTTCCTCTTTACCTTTTTCATTTTCCGGCTTCCTATCTATCAGTTCGGATATCTCTTATATCAAACTTTCGAGTCTATAAAGGATCTATGTAAAGATAAGGAACCAAACTTCGTTTTCCATGTGTATATTATAATGTTATGATGTTCGATCATGATTGAAATACAACTATATGTTCATTTATATATTAGTCAAAACCATGATTCTAAAAGGCGCGCAAAGACCTTACAAAAGCCTGAGGCTTGTTCATGCCGTCACGCCACGAGTTATGCCGCCTTATGCCACATCTTTTTGTAAACTCGGTATATATGAAATATAATATAAATATATAAATATTTTCATATTTTGTGCTGCCTTATAAACGCAAAAGCTTCACCTTGGCCGCTATGGCGTGAGGTTTGATCATGCCGTCACGCCATGCCTCGCGCTATTTATAACTTTGGTCAAAACTACGTAGTACTTATTTCAAACTTTTGAGTCCATAAATGATCTAAGCAAAAAATATTAAAGCTGGCAGACATGATTAGTATAACTGACAAAAGATATCACAAAATTTATTACAAGATACGGGAAGTTTTCTTATCACAAAAAGAAGAAATGAGCCAGTTCACGAAATGTGCTTTGATTGCTAGGATGCTGATAAGTTCAAACGAGCATATATATGTTTTGAAACGAAAGAATATTTGACAACTCTCTCGACTTAATTACTAATGCATGTGCAAGAATTCCAAGTTTGAATTACAAAGAATGCTCTTTTTATACTATTGTTGTCTGATGCTCAATTTGCATACATCTACTCGCAAGCATTAATAGTCATGTATATATACCATGTTAGTTCTTGTTTCTACAATGAAAATGATTTGTCAAATGGATAGCTTCAAAAGTTTATGGGGAAACGACTTACATGTAAAAAGACTGGAATTTAGATCCTTTCGTGAGAAGGATTGTTTTTCCTCTTGTCCGAGATAAATACAATATGCTTTAGTCAAGGCCGTTTCTCCATAATATGCTACGGAGTATAAAGTACGAATACTCTATCAAAGGCTTAAAGAGTATTCTAAAGAGTAAAATAACAGTGATTTGCAATGCGATTTAATCCCACATCGGACAAAGATGTAATAAAAAGCGTATATATAACCTTAATGTAACACCAATTATTTGTCTTTTCTGGTAGAATGAAGCCTCAAACAAAAGGCCTCATTACACCTGGAAAAGTTTTTTAAGATGCAAAATAAATCAAAGGAAAATGATTGATATGCCTAAAATATAAGCCTAAAGATTAGCCTAACCCATTAAATGAGTGACACATGGATTGCACTACATCTCTCTCCCATTACATACCATTGATCTTGACATGTGTTTCAAGATCCTAGTTAGGCATAAAATTAGGCATGTGATTTAGGCATGCCTATCACTACTCTAAATCAAAATACTATGTTTCAATCACAATGCTTTCTTCAACCGCACCAAACAACTAACAAGCATACACATTATTCTAAGGGGATAATTGTTTTAAAATATGCTTAAAATGTATCAAACTTTGTCTTTTTTGGTTTTGTCAACTCAACTATTTTTCTTTTTTCTTAATTTTTTTTTAATGCAACATTATATTAAGAATCCCGAAAAAGTACCAAGCTACGATACAAGACATCCCACCTCAAGTAATCAAGCTAATTAAAATAAGATGGAACCCAAAGAAAACAAAACAAAATTCCAAACCAACATTATATCAACGAAGTCTACGTGTCATCGTTTTGTATTTACCCAGTGACCTATTAACTTGCTAATGCTTACATGGCACAAGTTTTTCCACTTTGATAAATAATAATAATAATAATAATAATAATAATAATAATAATAATAATAATAACAAAATAACAAAACCATACACTTCTTTGACCATCAAGCCGTTTGACCGCTTTTTTTCTTCTATTTCGACATGTAAATAAAACGGATGAGGAAACAAACGAACTTACCACTAGGTCATTTGGTGATGTTTCGTCATGTACTAGAAACAAAATTATATATTCCTTCATAATTTCATCTAACCAACTTTCAATAATCCCAAAGTTTTGGTGTACATGTTTTTATGTCCAATGTCTCTTGTGTGTGTGGGTTGGAGCTTTGCTACAACCTCCTGCCATTTTATCCTAGAAATCCTCCTACACACACAACAATTTTATATTATTTTTTTCACTCATTCTATCTCTGCATTCAAATCGTCTGTTCTGACATTTGTCACGATCCTGTGAGTAGGATGTTTTGTAAAGTTTTCTAAAAGCTATGTTTGAGGGTTGATTGAAACAGGCGAACACACTTTTTAAAAAGCTATGTTTGAGTCACAAGGCTTCGTTCAACATATTTGGTGCAAACACTTAAATAAGATCTTACACATTTCATCGATAATTTTTTTGTAATATCCGATTTGCTTTGCACCAAAGTTTCTAAATACACTACGACTTCCCTTTTGCCTCTTTTTTATTAGTATTAAATTCGTTTATGTTATAATACTCTTTAATCTTGGTGGAAATCTGCATTATTTTCCTCTTTACCTTTTTTCATTTTCTGGACTTTCTATCTATCAGTTCGGATATCTTATATCAAACTTTCGAGTCTATAAAGGATCTATGTAAAAAATAGGAACCAAACTTCGTTTTCCATGTGTATATTATAATGTTATGATGTTCGATCATGATTGAAATACAACTATATGCTCATTTATATATTAGTCAAAACCATGATTCTAAAAGGCGCGCAAAGGCCTCACAAATGTGTGAGGTTTGGTCATGCCGCCACGTCACGCGTTATGTCGCCTTATGCCATGTCTTTTTGTAAACTCGATATATATGAAATATAATATAAATATATAAATATGTTAATATTTTGTGCCGCCTTATACCACGCCTTATAAACGCAAAAGCTTCATATTGACTGCTAAGGCGTGAGGCGTCGCGCTACTTATTACTTTGGTCAAAACTACGTAGTACTTATTTCAAACTTTTGAGTCCATAAATGATCTAAGCAAAAAATATTCAAGCTGACAGACATGATTAGTATAACTGACAAAAGATATCACAAAATTTATTACAAGATACGGGAAGTTTTCTTATCACAAAAAGAAGAAATAAGCCAGTTCACGAAATTTGTGTTGGTGTTATTGCGTGTGTGTTTGAGTTAAAGTAACAACACAATGTAAAGGTAACATAGAAAGAAAGGCAAATAGAAGTGTCTGAGAAACTAGGCTTTCCAAATGTATACTAAAATAATTTAAATGCCCAAGATAAGGCCAATAATTCTGTATCCATGGACCCATAGTTATTTGAAAAGCAAAAGAAGAGTTCATTCAATCATTCATGCACCTTTTGCATATCAGATCCCAATAGAGTTCAGGCGTCACGCAACAGTTACTCTAAATTTGGTGGCTTCATTCGAACGTTGAAGGCAGAATATTAATAAGATACAACTGATAGTAGTAAGGAGCTTAAATTGCATGATAAAAGTAATTACAGATAACATAATACCGAATGTGACCCATTTTGATAGATGATATCAGGAACCTTCTACTTTCTATAATTAGATCATCAGACTATATACTGATGTTATATGTACATAAGTACTATTGCTGATTTGATTAAAACCTAAAAGAGTGGTTAAACTTGGGAGTGAAGGAAAACTCTTTTGAGTTACTAGACCCACCCACCCCAACAAAACAAAAAAAAGCAAAGCAAAACAAAGCAAGTTTCCTTCTTTATCTTTCCTTTTTAGCTTTACATTCTTCAATGGTTGCGTCTAAATGGCCACTTAACACAAGCTCCAAAAACAGTCTTCCATCTTCAATGACCGACATGGTGGTGACCTGCATGATCTGACCAAAAATAATGAAAGAACGTTAGTCCATTAGAAATAAATCTTAAAACTTTACTTTTGGTAGCAGTGTGCACAATTCAGAAATAGCAATCTCGCTGGTTTGACTAATTTGCAATCTTCTATTACACCAATAGTTCAAATTTTGAATCCAAAACGCTTGTTTTGCCGCTTGTTTGTATTCAGAAATTGACAATTTCGGCATGATAAGTAACTTAATGACATAATACTAAGATTATTAACAGAATTTTGATATGTAGCTTTATGGTCAACTCCAATTGAGTATTTCTTTAAGACGTGTTTGAAACACTTGTTTTTCTCTCTTTTGGGCGTTTTTCTTCCTTTTTTTTTCCTTTTTCTTTCTACATACGCGTTACCAAGAATAATATATTGAATACTCTCCTTGCCTTTAGTAAATTTAGACTTATCTAATTAGGGAAATAACTTGTTCTCCTCATTCATGCTGGATTGCTGTTTGTCGAATCAGTTTTGGATGGGGTCCAAAGGCTGTCACATTTACCTTTCTTCATATAATCATATGTGCCAACAGTAGGTAATTAGAGTGTGAGTGAATCTATGTGATAATGTTATTTTCCATATTGGGCATGTATTATTAATTCATCAAACCAGTCAAGCCAAACCAATTTGCAGCGCCTTTGGTCTGTCCAGCCGATAGCTTACTGGTTTAGCCGACATGTTATTTTCTAAACCATACAAAATGAAACATACACAGCCCTAGCAGTATCTTGTTCAAGTGTGATGGTGTTCTCTATACATACATACACACACACTTAAATCACAATAGGCTCTAATCCATCCAAATTGAATCACATCTATAGTAAATGAAAATGGTAACATACATATACACTTACAAGAACAAATGCAAACTGAGTATATGTACATACTATTTTGCGCTCTAAACCATCCTAATCGAACCATATCCATAACATACTGCCTGTGATGCTGCTCTTTGTTCGTGAATATTTTTTCTAAGAGCTGAAAAAAAACTAGCTAGAAACTATAGATTACATTGTTTAGTGTGATTACCTATGTCAGGAAATCTATCACATTATCGAATTTATTGTGCCAATTTTAAGCATATGTCCGTTGTACCCTCGCTACAAATCAAACCATAAACCTTAACTACAATTGGTCACAACCCACCAAATGTGTAAGCTATGCGCCTAACCACCGGTTACCATTCCAAAAATTATATTTTAGGTTGTGCTCCCAGTATATCACGAGTAAGTCAAAATTTGCGCCAACAATTAAAAGTCACACTTAACATATACATTACACAAACAAAAATGAGAGAAATAGACTAACCTCCATGGTAGTAGTAATGTTCTTTCTTCTTAAACGCAGATTTCACAACCAACAAGAAAGCAACCAACAGCAACACAACCGCTAACCCACCAAAAACAATCGCCACCGTTTTTTCTGTATTCCTCTTGCCACCACCACCACCGCCGCCCCCACCTACCTCTGCCGCCCCTGTTTCCACAGGGGCACCACCACCACTATCCCCTGTCCCACACAAAATGGACCCATTATTAACACCATAACAAACCCGCGTACCACATGCATAAAATATTGTACCCTATTTTGTCGTTTCCATAACAAAGTTCACCAATAAACAAAGTTGCACTAATTCCACTTTTTCATATTTTATTCAACAGGTGATTTTTGTTACCATTTATTAATCAAAGAATTTTTCCCAAATTCCCAACAACTAAAAAAAATAGAGGGGTTGTTTATTTAAAACTTAAAAATTATCAATTTATCTGTTCAATAAATGATTTTAACTGATTTTATAAGTTTCCATTTTTTATACTATATTTCTCAGGTGATTTTGTTACAGTTTATTTAACAAAATATTATCCCAAATCCCAAAACAAAAAATAATAGATAGTGTTTGGGATTGTATTTTAGACTTTTTTGTACTATTTAAATTTAGAAAACAATTCTTAAACCTCTAAATAAAACAACAACAATACTCAATCTCGTCAAAGCAGTAAAAACAAAAACAAAACTCACCGTTACGGCTACCACTATCATCACCACCACCGGGTACACCATCAGGATAAAAAGTATAACTCAACCAACACCTCTGCAAATAAACATGACCCGAAACAAACCCATTATCCAAACACTCCCCTTTCGCAACCAAACTCGCATTCCTCACACAATTCACACACTCCCCCTCCCCTAAATCACCCTCACACTGACCCAACACATAAACCCTCTCATACCCACCCGCATAATACCCTTTCCCCTCCCCAACCCCTTTCACCACCATCCCAAACACCACCTCCATCTTCTCCTCAAAACCCGAACCACCACCCGACCCGGATCCACCGACCCGACCCGACCCGCATTTCTTGTAAAGCACCTCCGTATCCGGAGCTTGAGGAAAGTTCAGAGCTTCGTACAACATATAGCACCCAGTCAAGTGGGCCCTAGCTGCCAGAGTGTTTGGGTCACAAACTGTTTGAATAGTGTTCTGGAGTGTTTGGACACAGGTGTTACAGTCAGCGTGGGACAAGTCTCCACGGCATTGGTACAGACCCGTTACCGGAATGGTGGAGTTTACGGTTGCTTTGAAGAAGTTTAAGGAAGATGAGCGTTGTACGAGGTTGTTGAAGAGGGTGGTTAAGGTTTGTGTTGGGTTGGTTTGGAAGTTTTGGTTGGCGCAGCCTTTGTAGATTAAGGTTGTTAGGTCGTTTGAGGCTGCTGAGGTTGTTGTGGTGAGGGTGATGATGACGTGGAAAAGAAGGAAGAAATGGGTTTTTGGTAATGCCATTTTGGTTGTGTGTGTGTTTTTTATGACAGTTGTGTCTGTATAAAGGGTTTTTGAGGAAGAAGGTGATTGGTTGAGGTTTTAGAAAGTTATGTTTTGGTCCTTAAGATATGTTAAAGTTTCGTTTTTAGCAGTCGCGGCGATTAGAATGTGCAAGTGGTGCAACCGCACCGGGCCCTCTTTTTAAGGGGCCCCCAATTTAGTTTAATAAACGTTATATATGTAAACGTTTTGAATTTTTAGTGTATTTGTTAAATATTATCAAAGTTGAATCGGGCCACATACAAAAAATAGAAAACAAACTTTGGGTCACATACAAAAAGAGTGAAAGACTTGGATTATGGGGGCCTTATTTGTGATTTCGCACGGAACCCCCCAAATCAATGAAACGGCCGTGGTTTTTAGTCCTTGTGAGTGAGTATTTTACTATTTTTGTACGTGTCTTGGTTAAGAAGCCATATACTGATTTTGGTATTTTTGTTTCTTTTGGTGTTACTAGTACTAGACTTGGTGGAGTGTTATTGGGTCTTGTAATGACTCTATGACTCGTCGTGTCAAGAGTCATATTAGTGTTATATCAGCATTAACGTGCAAAGGTAAGAACTCTTGATTTGGTTATTGGATAGAGTGATATCGAAAAATTGTTGTCATTCACTCCATGTCATCACAACATCGAGAATAACATACCCACAACATCAAACCACATTTTACTCACACCCATAACATTGAAAAATTGGAACGAAAACATACCGAAAACACACTAAAAAGCACCGTTATCCAAATGACATGTCAATTACACTAATGTGGGATGTAAGATGACACTGATGTCATTTAATAATACTGAATATAACACTATGATATGCGTGTTCTTAAGTTTTTTTGACATAGGATACATTTTTCATTTTATTTTTTTATTTTATTTATTTATTTATTATTACTACGTCGTTATTTTTTTTTTATTTTTTTATTATTATTATTATTATTTAAATAATAATAAAGGTCCATGTCTTCTTTTTATTGTTGATCTTGGTCACTCTAAATCATTTGATTGATGAAACTAGTGATCTTCAATTCTCGAATAACATATCTCAAGCGATCTCAAGCTATTTCTATAATTTTTTTGAGCATTTATCCATGTGTCACTGAATTAAGAACCACGAATGCTTAGTAGTAAATACGATGTTCGATTATGATAATGAATAATGAATGACAAACGTTGTTGCAAACGTGATGGTATTGTTGCTCACTCGAATATTAAAAATACGCTCGTAACTTCGCAAGTGAACAACTCTTGGGGTAAAAGATATTTCAACCATTGATTAGATTATTACAGGTGTCACGAACTTTCCAAAAAAAAAATGGAATGAACACTTAACACCACCCGATAGTAATTTAATATTTTCTGTTAATGTGATACATTTTGATACGATCATTTAAAGGGATTCAATGTTCTGCTATTGGCATACAATTAATTCTGGCGACATCCCTTAATTATTAGCAGGATGATAAATACCAACTACCTAATTAAATATATCTACATAGGAAGATTGTGGTTGACCGTTCCAAATTTGGGTTATTGGCTTTAAACACCATTAAATGAAGCATTTTGGAAACACTAGTAACCGGATTTTGTTAAAATTATATGAACTTTTTTAAAGTCATATGTTTTCTCCTAACTAGCTACTTCATGTTACTACTTCTAACTTCTTGCTAACGTTAGTTCATGCAAACATAGTAACATGTGGTCCATGTTCAAACATATTGTTTCATAATTAACCAAATATGTAAAGGTTATTTAATCGATGGAAGATGGAAGGAGAGTTCGGTATTCAAGCTGTTGAACTCCATTTGTTTTCTAACTATTTCAATAAAAATTATGGCATTTTGCTTAGAGGTAAAAGTGTAAAACTTATGCCATACAAGTTTTTTTTCTTGTAAAAGTTTTTTACTACCTTTAAAACGATACTAACTTGCAAATTCAAAAGGAGCACCGAAATGTAACTATTAACTATTGCATTCCTACTTTCCTAGTAAACCGGGGATATCGGTTCTTTGTACGACACAAAACATGATACAAAATTAACACAAAAATTGATAAGTGAAGTTGAGTTTAAACATGCTAGTCAACACACCCATACTCTTTATAGAACAGGCCATGTTTGAGTCATTTGAGTGAAAAACGAGTTTAAGCGAGTTGAATTGTCAACTATACCCCACTTTAACTCCTTCCTAACTTAAACAATCTAAATGGATCAAACATTGGCCCGTATAGTTGGTTGTTTGATCAACCAACCCAAGCCCAATCAAAATTGCCACATTTATCACAATACACTCGTACTCTAAACACGCATACGTCAAGAACACAAAACACGACTCATAACCAACAATAAACTAAAATGGGTTAGAGTCGAGTCTCTATAAGTTTCGAGTCAAATTGCTTAACCCGTTATTAGAATAGGCTTAAGTAAACCAAGTTAATCAAATAATCAATCAATGTATTTAGATAAACAGGTTATATGGATTATAATACGTTAATGAGTTATGACTTATGATTGACATACATAAGCAAACCCAAACCCAGCCCATTTTGCCACTCCAATAAACCTACGAAAGTATGCGCGTGCTATACACGCGAATGCCTCAACAATGCTCATTGAACATCTAAATTTTTCATCGGTTCAATTGTCAGTGTTTTTTGAGCGCAAACAAAAACACACCGAGACTCGGTCTCTAATACAGATTATGCCTATTTTCTGATCGTAAGCTACTACATTCCGGTAAATATTTCATCCTTATTATTTATAATTTGATCATACCTTAAACCCCTGTTTACATTAACAAACCGTTTTGTATTATGTTTGTACCTGGTTTGACCAAATTTATATTCTTTTAAGGTTAGTTGACTTGATAAATTGTACATTTTTAAAAATGCACATGTTTTAATTAAGTGAAATATTAGTTTTAGGTCTTGTTATTTTATTTAGCATTAAGTGTGAATTTGGATTGAATATTGTTGTTGTTGTCTAACAATTCTTTATGATTAGTTGAAATATTTTTTTTTTATTTGCAGTGGCAAACAGATAAATTTTATATATTTTGTTGGAATTTGTTAAAAAAAATCTTCAACTTTTTTCCATTTATTTATTTTTCTAAAAAGTTTGCAACTTTTTTTTTTGTTGCTGGTTTCCCATTTTATTGCTTGCTGGTTTAACTTGATGTCAAATTTGTATGTTTTGGTACTAAACTAAGCTTTAAGGGGATTTAATCAGTAAGATGATTTTTTTTTAACAGAATCAGTAAGATGATTATTACTAATTTTTACGACTTAAGTAATGTACTGGAGTTTGATGATCATAAAGTGGCACATGTTATGAGTTTATCAAAGTGCTTATTTTATGTGTAATTTTGTAATGGTGTTTTTTTAGAAAATGTATATATATTATCGGATTGTTCATATCTTATTTATTGTAGTAATTTTTTGCAAATGTGTGCAGGGTGGTCTAAATTTGTAGGAAAACGTGTGAAATCAGTAACGCACGGGTATCTGGCTAGTTAATAACACACACTGTCACGAATTTAAAAAATAAGTAAATAAACAATTATAGAGCATTGACTTTAATATTTTCTGTTAATGTGATACTTTTTGATATGATCATTTAAAGGGATTCAATGTTCTAGTTTTGACATATAATCAATTATGGCGACGTTACTTGTTTTAATTTATCAAGATGATAAACACCAACTACTTACATAAAGATGTCTACATAACGAAAATTATGGTTGATGGTCCAAATTTGGATCATCGGCTTTAAAAACTATTAAAACATAGTAACATGTGGTCTTGTATTCATGTTCAATCATTACTGTTTTATATAATACACCCATGACCCTTTTTTTTTGGGTGAATAAATTTATTGCAGTTTAAATAAAACCTTTTGAGTTTTCTTTTTTCTTTTAAAAGTTTACTCCCTTTAAACGATGCAATCTTACAAATGCAGAAGGAGCACAAATATGTAAGTATTAGCTACTGATTTCCAAGTAAATGGGGGATATTGGTTATTCGTACGACACAAAATATGATACAAAATTAACACAAAATGTAACACAACTAATGCTGAGTCTAAACATATTGCGAGTCAACACATGAAAACTCTTTATAGCGTAGGTTGTGTAGTGTAGGTTGTGTTTTACTGGGGACGAGTTAAACGAGAAACTTATATTTTAAATGGGCCAATTCATCAACCCATGTATTTAAAACAATCTAAATGGGTCTGTCAGCCCATATAGTTGGTTGTTTGAGTAACTAACCCAAGCCCACTCCAAAATGCCAACCATCACAAATTCAGGATATGCTCGTACTTGATACGCGCATACATCATGAACACAAATTACGACTCAAAACCAACAATAAAATAAAGCTAGTTAGAGATTAGATTAGACAGGTTCAAAATTGACTCACAAAACCTGTTACTCCGTATTAAAAACACATCGATTTAGCAAAGTAAATCGAGTTAATTAGTAACCTATTTAGAAATTTCATATTTTTCGTTACTTTAATATATTCCAAAAATACAATTATCGATTACATAAACAATGTTTCTAAAACATGTTTGAGTAAATATGAAATTTTCAAATAAAAATATGAGAGATATGAAATTGCCCGAACATATTACATGAGTCATAATACTTCAATGAGTTATGATTGACATACCTAACAAAGCCCAAACCCAGCCCATTTTGCCATCTCATTCCCCTATCAAAACCCACCAAAATGTGCACGTACTCAACACGCGCATATTCCTCAACAACACTCACATTGAACACCTAAAATTTTCATCGGTCCAACTGTCAGCATTTTTCGAGCACAAACAAAAAACACTGTCTCTAATCAGTTCCTTCAATCAAAGCAAATTCTGCTCAGTTTTTGATCGTAAGTTACCACATTCTGGTAAATATTTCACCCTTATTATTTTCCTGTAATTTGATCATACCTTAAACCCCTGTTTACATTAAAAACCCGTTTTGTATTGTGTTTGAACCTGGTTTGACCCATATTATTTATATTCTTTTAAGGTTAGTTGACTTGGTAAATTGCACATTTTTAAACATGCACATGTTTTTAATTATGTGAAATTTTAGTCTCGTGTCTAAAATAATACTGAATATAACACTATGATATGCGTGTTCTTAAGTTTTTTTTTATTTTTTATTTTTTTTTTATTTTATTTTATTTTTTTTTTTTTTGACATATGATACGTTTTTCATTTTTTAATTTATTTATTTATTTAATTATTTTTTAAATTATTACTACGTTTGTTTTTTTTTTTTTTTTTTTTTTTTTTTTTTTTTTTTTTTTTTTTTTTTTTTTTTTTTTTTGGTTTTTTTTTTGGTAATAAAGGTCCATGTCTTCTTTTTATAGTTGATCTTGGCCACTCTAAATCATTTGATTGATGAAACTAGTGATCTTCAAATTCTCGAATAACATATCTCAAGCTATTTCTATATTTTTTCGAGCATTTCTCCATGTGTCACTGAATTAAGATTTAAGAACCACGAAAGCTTAATAAACACGATGTTTGATTAGATAATGAGAAACGTTGTTGCAAATGTGATGGAATTGCTACTCACTCGGTTATTAAAAATAGGCTCGTAACTTCGCAAGTGAACAACACTTGTTGGGATAAAAGATAGTCAAACTTCAACCAATGCTTAGATTAATACACGGTGTCACAAATTTTTTAAAAAGAGTTGGAATAAAAGCAGTTAACGCCATCCAGTAATAATTTAATATTTTCTGTTAATGTGATACTTCTTGATACGATCATTTAAAGGGATTCAATGCTCTAGTATTGGCATACAATTAATTCTGGTGACGACACTTAATTATTATCAAGATGATAAATACCAACTACCTAATTAAAGATATCTGCATAAGGAAGGTTGTGGTTGACTGTACCAAATTTGGGTTATCAGCTTTAAACACCATTAAATGAAGCATTTTGGAAACAGTAGTAACCGGATTTTGTTAAAATTATATGGAACTTTTTTAAAGTTATATGTTTTCTCCTAACTAGCTACTTCATGTTACTAGTTCTAACTTCTTGCCAACGTTAGTTCATGCAAAGATAGTAACATGTGGTCCTTGTTCAAACATTATTGTTTCATAATTAACCAAATATGTAAAGGTTATATAATCGATGAAAGGAGAGTTCGTTTTCGTTATTCAAGCTGTTGAACTCCATCTGTTTTCTAATTATTATAGTAAAATTATATGGCATTTTGCTTAGGAGGTAAAACTTGTGCCATACAACTCTCAAGTTTTAAGGTCGTTTTTTTTTTTTTTTTTTTTTTTTTTTTTTTTTTTTTTTTTTTTTTATTTTTTTTTTTTTTTTTTTTTTTTCAAGTTGTACTACTTTTAAAACGATACCAACTTACAAATGCAAAAGGAGCACGAAAATGTAACTATTAACTATTGCATTCCTAGTAAACATGGGTATCGGTTCTTTGTGCGACACAAAACATGATACAAAATGTTCACAAAAAATAAAAAGTAGAGTTGAGTTTAAACATGCGAGTCAAAACACTCACACTCTTTATAGAATAGGTCGTGTTTGAGTTAAGAACGAATTAAAGCGAGTTGAATTGTCAACTATACCCCACTTTAACTCGTTCATAACTTAAACAATCTAAATGGATCAAACATTGGCCCATATAGTTGGTTGTTTGATCAACCAACCAAGCCCGATCAAAATTGCCACATCTATCACAATATACTCGTACTCTAAACACTCATACGTCAAGAACACAAAACACGACTCATAACCAACAATAAACTAAAACGGGTTAGAGCCTAATCTAGACAAGTTTCGGGTCAACTTGCTCAACCCGTTATTATAATAGGCCCAAGTAAAACAAGTTAATCAATCAATGTACTTCGATAAACATGTTATATGGATTATAATACGTTAATGAGTTATGATTGACATACCTAAGCAAATCTCCAGCCCATTTTGCCACTTCAATAAACCTGTGCGTGCTATACACGCGCATGCCTCAACAACGCTCATTGAACATCTAAATTTTTCATCGGTTCAATTGTCAGTGTTTTTGAGCATAAACAAAAACACGCCGAGACTCATTCTCTAATCAGTTCCTTCAATCGCTACAGATATGCCCAGTTTCTAATCGTAAGCTACGACATTCTAGTAAATATTTTTCATCCTTATTATTTTTCTATAATTTGATCATACATTAAACGCCTGTTTACATTAACAAACCGTTTTGTATTGTGTTTAAACCTGATTTGACTAAATTTATATTCTTTTAAGGTTAGTTGAGTTGGTACATAGTATATTTTAAAAAATGCGCGTGTTAGTTAAGTGAAATATTAGTTTTTGGTTTTGTTATTTTATTTAGCGTTAAGTGTGACTTTGAATTGAATATTGTTGTTGTTGTTGTTGTTTTCTTTATGATCAGTTGAAATAATTTTTTTTTTCTTCTATTTGCAGTGGTAAAATAGATAAATTTAATATATTTTATCGTTATTTGTTAAAAAAATTCAACTTTCCGCCATTTATTTAATTTTTAAAAAAGTTTGCAACTTTTTTTCCGTTGTTGGTTTCCCATTTTATTGCATACTGGTTTAACTAGATGTCAAATTTATATGTTTTGGTACTAAACTAAGTTTTAAGGGGATGTAATCCGTAAGATGATTATTACTATTTTTTTTGCGACTTAAGTAATCTACTGGAGTTTGATAATCATAAAGTGGCAACATGTTATGAGTTTATCAAAGTGCTTATTTTATGCGTAATTTTGCTATGCTGCTTTTTATAAAATGTATATACATTGTCCATATCTCATCTAGTAATGTTGTTGCAAATGTGTGCAGGGTGGTTGAATTTGTAGGAAAACGTGTGAAATTAGTAACACACGGGTATCTGGCTAATTAATAATACACGGTTTCACGAATTAAAAAAAATAAAAGAAATAAATAGTTATAGAGCATCCTATGTGACTTTAATATTTTCTGTTAATATGATACTTTCTTATATGATCATTTAAAGGGATTCAATGTTCTAGTTTTGACATACAATTAATTATGGCGACGTTACTTTTTTTTTTTTTTTTTTTAATTTTTCAGGATGATAAACACAAACTACCTACATAAAGATATATTTCATAACCCAAGCCTACTCCAAATGGGTCTGTCAACCCGTATAGTTGGTTGTTTGATCAACTAACCCAAGCCCACTCCAAAATGTCACCATCACAAATTCACAATATGCTCGTACTCAATACTCGCATACATCAAGAACACAAAACGTGACTCACACACAAACAATAAAATACACGGGTTAGAGTTTAGTTTATAATATTTCCAAATCGACTCACGTAACCCATTACTAAAACACATCGACTTAGCTAGGTAAATCAAGTTAATTAGTAGACTTATTTAGAAATTCCATATTTTCCTCTACTTTCATATTTGATTTCACATATACCAAAAGTACAATTATTGAATACATAAACAATATTTTTAAAACATGTTTGAGTAAATATGAAATTTTCAAATAAAAGAAATGAGAGATATGAAATTGCCCGAACATATTGCATGAGTCATAACTCATAATACATTAATGAGTTATGATTGACATACCTAACAAAGCCCAAACCCAGCCCATTTTGCCATCTCAACAACACTCACATTGAACACCTAAATTTTTCATCGGTCCAACTGTCAGCATTTTTCGAGCACAAACAAAAAACACTGTCTCTAAATCAGTTCCTTCAATCAAAGCAAATTCTGCTCAGTTTTTGATCGTAAGTTACCACATTCTGGTAAATATTTCACCCTTATTATTTTCCTGTAATTTGATCATACCTTAAACCCCTGTTTACATTAAAATCCCGTTTTGTATTGTGTTTGTCTCTGGTTTGACTGAATATATTCTTTTAAGGTTAGTTGACTTGGTAAATTGCACATTTTTAAACATGCACATGTTTTTAATTATGTGAAATTTTAATCTCAGTGTCTTGTTATTTTTATTTAGCATTAAGTGTTGACTTTGAATTGTTGACGACTATAAACCCTAAATTATTAAAGAGGGATGTCATAATTTGGGAATTTTTTGTATGTGGTCCCACCCCAATTGTGGGTTGGGTTTAGGTTGTACACTTATATGGGTGTTTGGGATTGCTTTTTTTTTTTTTTTTTTTGCTTGTGCTTCTGCTTAAAAATAATTCAATATCAAATAACTAACGCGAAATAAGCAGCTCCTAACCTGCTTATAAAAAACTGCTTTTCTGCAAAGCAAAAAAGATAACACCCTTTTAAAACATGAGAAATAATATGTGATCCTTTTTGGGTCTCAATATTGGTACAACAACGACACCCAATCCCGTTAGTAAGACCATCATACCGCTGCCTACCAAAGGGTAGGGAACGATTTTTGACTTTTTCGATCTTAATATCTACTTAATGCCTTCACCTTTGTGTTATTGTAATTGTTTAGTTTTTGATTTTGCGTTTCGCCTAACATTTCGTTATGATCAGTTGATATATTTTTTTTTTCTATTTGCAGTGGTAAACTGATTAATTTTATATATTCTTGTCGGAATTTGTCAAAAAATTTCAACTTTCCGCCATTTAATTATTTTTCTAAAAAAGTCTGCAACTTCTTTTTCGTTGCTGGTTTCCCATTTTATTGCATGCTGGTTTAACTGGATGTCAAATTTATATGTTTTGGTACTAAACTAAGCTTTAAGGGTTTTTTTTTTTTTTTTTTTTTTTTTTTTTTTTTTTTTTTNTTTTTTTTTTTTTCTTTTTCTTTTTTTTTTCTTCTCTGAACGGAAACTAACTACAGTATCTCACAATATATATACACCACAAACTATCTCACATGTCCTAACTCCTAAGTAGTACTTGAACCCACAACCATTTGATTGGGGAGCTTCTCACACAACAAGGGTTACCATTGGGACACAAGCCTTTTGGTTTTAAGGGGATTTAATCTGTAAGATGATTATTACTAATTTTTACGACTTAAGTAATGTACTGGAGTTTGATGATCATAAAGTGGCAACATGTTATGAGTTTATCAAAGTGCTTATTTTATGTGTAATTTTGTTATGCTGCTTTTTAGAAAATGTATATACATTGCCCATGTCTTATTTAGTAATTCTTTTGCAAATGTGTGCAGGGTAGTCTGAATTGGTAGGAACACGTGTGAAATTAGTAATGCCTCCTAATCCAAGAGTTGAGAAGGCCTTTCATGCTATGAGAGCGATTGGAATTCCCGATGTAAAGACAAAGCAGGTTTTGAAAAATCTTCTTAGACTTTATGAAAAGAAGTGGGAGCTTATTGAAGAAGAAAATTACAGAGCTCTTGCAGATGCTATTTTCGAGAGCGAGGACACACAGGCATGTTTACTGAAAGTTTCTTCTTTAGCATTGTATATTATATATAATTGTTGTCTCGTATTTTCTGAACTGCTTCCTTTTTCAGGCAGCAGAAGTGAAGGAAAATGTTGATAATGCTGAAGTACGTGTACGTGTATATATCTATACTCATTTGCTGATTTTTCTATGTTCATTGTTTATATCGTGAGTATCTTATGTTTTTTTTTCATGTCGGCTTCTCTTCCAGGTGGAAATGAAGAAAAAACTTGAGCAAGATGAAGTAAGTTATACAAGTTTCTGTTATTTCCTTTATTTTCAGTATCATTTGCTAAAATAAAATTAATCTTTTTCTTGGTGGTACTCGTCACACCAGCGAATGAACACTATTGAAGAGGAAACACACATTCAAGAGGAACCAGAAAGTCCATTGAAACGACCGCGGTCAACACACCAAGAGGATCAGGCTTCACCCTCGTGTATCAGCCCGAGTCTTAATTCAAGTGGAGCATTACTAAAAAAGCCCAAATTAGAGGTTGAAGAACAACTACCAAAATCTCAACCTGAGCTTCAGTCACCTGTAAAAACCCCACTTACTGAACCTGTTTCTCCCCTAAAAGGAGTCGAGAACAAGGAGGAACCACCTCTTTACCAAAATGGTTTAAAAACCCCAATAAACGAGCCACTTACTGATGACCTACCACAGTTGAAGGCTCATGTTCCAGTAACTAAACCAGGTACTTTCTTAAAAATTTGAATTAACATGTGTCCAATTTATTACGAATTTAAAGTTTTAGTATTTACGGATTTTTATCCTATAAATATACAGAATCATTTACCAAAGGGGATACTTCAACTGATAACAATCTAGTCAACGAAGTCATTTTACGCAATCATATTCAAGCAACATTAGATGGTTCTACTGCTAAATTAGATATCGCTTCGTCATCATCTGGGGAGATTAAGATATCTTTAAGCTGCAACTCTGATAAAGAAATGGCCAAATTTTCAGTCACAAATGTGGATTCAGTTTTGAAAATAATGGATGAAAAATGTCTGGAATCATACAAAGTTCTCGACCCAAAATTTTCTGTTAAGAAACTGATGGAAGATATGTGTGAGTGCTTTTTAGATCTTAGATCTGATTCGAGTGAACCACCGGTAGGCACAAATGCGATTCCCCCTATTGGTCCACTGGAAACATCTGCAGCTGGTGGTGAACATATGCCACCCAATGTCGATGGTTCAACTGCAAATGGTGTTGAAAATAAGGATCCTTTAACCCCTGATGACGTAAATGACATGGCTAAAGGGCAAGAAAGTGTGATGATTTCATTCGTCAATGAAGTCAACAATAAGCGTCCTCCATCCTTCTTTTACATCCCTCGAAATGCTATTTTCCAAAGTGCTTATATTAACTATTCACTCGCTAGTATTGCTGATGACAACTGTTGTCCAACTTGTTTGGGTAACTGTTTAACAGCACCAACTCCTTGCCCATGTGCACTACAAAGTGGCGGTGAATTTGCTTACACAAACAATGGTCTTTTAAAAGAGGAGATTTTAGACGAATGTATAAAAGCAATCCGTGATCCTCAAAAGTGTCATTTGTCTTATTGCAAGGAATGCCCTTTGGAGAAATCGAAAAACACTGGTGGTTTAGAACAACAACCTTGTAAAGGTCATTTGGATAGAGGTTTCATTAAAGAATGCTGGTTAAAATGTGGATGTAGCAAAAAATGTGGAAACCGAGTTGTGCAGGGTGGGATTAAACATAAGTTACAGGTTTTCATGACACGAGGTGGAAAAGGGTGGGGCCTTAGGACACTTGAGGATCTGCCAAAAGGGGCGTTTGTTTGTGAGTTTGTTGGTGAAGTGTTGACCTGTGGAGAATTTTACAGTCGAGTTTCACAAAGTTCCAAAGAAGATGAATATGCTCATCCGCCATTGCTTGATGCTGATTGGGGTGGTGAGAATGAATTAAAGAAAGATGAAGCCCTTTGTTTAGATGCTACTTACTATGGAAATGTGGCTCGATTTATCAATCATAGGTATGCTGTCTACTCCTACATACATGATCAAACTTGAGTGTGTTTTATATTTTATATGATGATTAAACATTTTGGTAGGTGTTTTGATGCCAATATGATTGAGATACCGGTCGAAGTGGAGAACCCTGATCGTCACTACTATCATGTATGCAACTTATGCACACTTTTCGTTTATTGTTACTCCTACTAATATTTATAACTCAAAATTTTATCTGGTCATGGTTGACAGCTTGCCTTCTTCACCACAAGAAAGGTGAAAGCCTTCGAAGAGTTAACTCGGGTGAGTTGGTTGCTGCTGTTATGATTTTTGCTTACACTTGGTACATGTCTATATTTTCGTTTTGCATTTTTGTAAAGGTGACAAAATGGGTGGGTTGGTAATGGGTTAGATGTTGTTAATTTTGCACGGGTCATACATGTCAGGTTGACCCACAACATTTTTTTTTGTCCAATTCCTTTACTTTTTATGAATAATCAGTTTCTTATTCATGATTACAAAAATTATGCTTTTATGAAAATATGATTTAGGAGGTTTATGCATTATACATTACAAATGGCGATTTTTTACTTGTATGATCCATTTACTTTCAAGCTATTTTTTTATTGTAACCTTTTGACTAACATGATGAACCAAATCGATTCATCATAAGTTAACATGTCAAAATTTCCTCCTCTATATCTCTGTGATCTATCTTTTGTATCTATTTTAATGTTATATACAATGGATGGTTATGAGTTTATGACTTATGAATGTATTGCGTTTATCATTCTTTAGTGAACACATTCAACATTCTTGCAGGATTATGGTATTGATTTTGATGACGAGGATAATCCTGTCAAGGCATTTACCTGTCAATGTGGTAGTAGGTTCTGCAGAAACATATGACACTCCAGTAGTAAGTGCGTTCCTCGTACTTCCTCTTCTTTTAGTTTTCTTTCTGCATCAAACTTCTAGCAGTCTAGTGTTTGACTATCTGCCACTCTATTACTGATTTATATGGTCAATCATCCAAAACGAACTAATTTCACAATTTTTGGTACCATTATGCAAAACCTGTTTTTGGTGACAATAAGAAACCTTTTGGGACAAATGGACAAATATGTTACATGTCTTTATAATTTGTTTCCCTGTTACCTCAGACTAAAAAGTAAATGTTATTTATAAAATTTCAGGGGATAGAAGGGTGACATTTTATTTATTTTATTGTTACTTAGCTACTTTTTTATTATTTGATTTTATTGCAGCATCTAGAATAATTGAAGCTCAAGGACTGCTGCAAAGGTAGTAAGCTGTAACTAGTAACCTGTAACCACCCTGACTTGACTCGGTTCTCAGCGGTTTGTTAAAAGTTACAATAAGCCTTTTGTATGTATGTATACCATAATTGCAAAATTCTAATAGCTAGTACCCTTTTGCTTCACGGGGTACTATGGTATTTATTAGCTAGTTTTCAGCCATAATCAAACTCTTGATGCTATTAGTTGCATTTTTTGCACCATGGATGTTGATATATCTATATCTCGATCTGTTCATTTGCATGCCAATCTGTCAGATTATCTTTCTTGACTATCTGAAACAGTTTAATGCTCAAAACCTGAGCTCAAGGGGCTTGGTTTGTCAGGTTTGGATCATGTGTTTGTAATTGGTTCTTTTATCCCTGATCCAACTTAAACCAATCATGGGTCTGTACTATGGTGTTGAGTCTTCAAGTATGCTATACTGTGGGTCTATTCTTAAACATCTCATTCAATAGCTGGCGCGTGAAGAAAGTTGTGCAAAGTAACTCTCCGTCTACTAAGGGCCAATGTTTTATTTTTGATAGAGTAGGCTTTGCAATACAAAAAGGGTTAGCGGCGCAGCTTGTAGCCCGTTTACCTACATGCCACTTGTAATTGGATGTTATATAATAGTATATATGATCTGGTTAACAAACAAAATCTGAGTTACATTAGTGACCAACAAGTTTAAGGATTTAATACCAGTATACAGAATCATAAAAACTTGTGTAAAACATGAAAATATTACTCTGTTTAATTGTAAATCAACAAAAGAGCTCCTAAAATACGAGTTGTTACATAAAGAACATAAATAAAAACCAAAATATAAATTACGAGAAACTGTAAATCAATGTGATTATATGCCTAATTATGCTATGTCGCTGATTACTTTCGAAATTAGTTTTATCATGACAAATGTAGTAGTAATCATGTCATTAAAAGTTAACTAGACATTCAAAGAAAATACAGTGTTAATTTGATATGATAAAAGCAACAATGTGTTTTGCTAGTCGAGGCTCAGTTCAGTTATAGAAAATTTGGAGTATTCAAATTTCTAAGAAAAATTCATTGTAGATCCCAAATTCTCTAAAGACCAAGTGAACTATTTTTATTATTATTATTTTTTTTTTATTTTTTTTTTTAAATAAATAAAAAATAAAATAAATACACTTTCATTTTTTTAAAAGAGTTAATTACATAGATGGTCACTGTGGTTTGGTGGATTTTTCACTTTCAGTCACTGAACTTTTTTTTTGACTGGTTCAGTCACTGTGGTTTGCATATGTTACCGGTCCAGTCCATATCCGACTTGAAATGACCAAAAAGCCCTTGTCATCTTCTTTTGACAATCAAGTAACGGCGGTTAGTCCTTTATACTAACGGTCGTTAGTCCTTTTACACATTCTCGTCCATATTAATATGTTTTCGTCTGTAGTTACACGCTTTCGTCCGTATTTACACGTTTTCGTCCGTTTTTACACGTTTTTTCATCCGTATTTACACGTTTTCATCCGTTTTTACACGTTTTCATCCGTATTTACATGTTTTCATCTGTTTTTACACGTTTTCATCCGTATTTACACGTTTTTGTCCGTTTTTGCACATTTTTGTTCGTTTTTACACCTTTT
>LBNU01038036.1:30701-84115 GCA_014162995.1 Artemisia annua | reverse complement strand
TGTAAATACGGACGAAAACGTGTAAACACGGACGAAAATGTGTAAAAACGGACAAAAACGTGTAAATACGAACGAAAGCGTGTAAATATGGACGAAAATATGTAAATACAGACAAGAAGGTGTAAAAACGGACGAAAACGTATAAAGACCGGACGAATACATGTAAAGGACTAACGACCGTTAGTATAAAGGACTAACAGCCGTTACTTAATTGTCAAAAGAAGATGACAAGGGCTTTTTGGTCATTTCAAGTCGGATATGGACTGGACCGGTAACATATGCAAACCACAGTGACTGAACCAGTCAAAAAAATAGTTCAGTGACTGAAAGTGAAAAATCCGCCAAACCACAGTGACCATCTATGTAATTAACTCTTTTTAAAAGAAATTAAAATATCACAAACCGTTAATCGTTACGCAAAAAGAATTATACCATCACGACGAGAATTAAATCATCTGAAATAGAGGGGCACTTCTATATATACTTTCGACGAACTTTTTTTTGACTGTTTTTGTGTGTTGAAATTTACGTCTAAAAAAATCACATGTAATTTGTAAATCACACGTGGTTTCTAACATAAAAATCACATGTGATTTTTCATATGCAAATTTTAACACTAAAACAAAACTCGGAAAAAAAATTTGTCGAATGTATATTGAAGTGTCCGTCTACTGAAATATAAAAAGTTCTCGTCGCAATATTATATTTTTTATCGCTTTTTTTTTAGCAAAGTATTTTTTATCGCTTAACGATTTACTATGGTAAGAATTGATTTATGGGTCTTTTGAAGCTTATATTGAACTCGACTCTCAAAATTATTTTCTTCTTAAAAACGACTAGAAAAATAGTTTACGTGTTTAAATCAAAGTTTTATTAAATATGGATGATGACGTGTAGTCTACACCGGGTCATGAACCCGATTAGTAAACAATACTAATATGTAAGCCCACTAAGCGTGGGCCAGTTTAACAATAACTGGGCTACCAGTTATACGGCTTTGGCCCACGAGGTCCAAGCCCAACGATTATTTATGGAACGGATAGAGAATATCTCCTAAATAAGAGGGATATTTACCAAATATCCGATATCGGTGGATACGCCGAGGATTGAGAAACACGAAACCTTATCGGTTACGTGTATATAAATAGGGCATCATAGCTCTCACAAAGGTACGATATACAAACCCTAACTCTTCATAACCCTAAACACGATTACTTACTCTCAGGCCGGAGGATAATCGGGCGAAACAATCCCTCGATAAGCCTAACGGTGTTTGTTGCTTTCTTAGTGCGCAGGTCTCAAGCAATATCATCTAATTGATACGAGGAAAGGAACCCAAATAAGAAACGCCCAACTTTTGTATCAACAAGTGGCGCCATCCGTGGGACCCAACACTAAGAACTAGAATGATGAAACACAAGAATTCAAACCAGCGGACTCCACAACTGGATAAGACGCGTAGTGACCCTCCAAGGAGGAGCTACCCTGATGTGCCTCCTAGGCAAACCACTGGGACAACCAGTGAGCCTAGCCATCAGGAGGTGGAAACTACCACGATTCTCCCATCGGTGGAATTGCCCGCTGCAACTGCTCAGACTACTACAGTGGTCCCAAACAGCGAAGATCTCCAGCGCACTCTCTTTACTACTCCTCATCAAGCGGCAACCGCTGTGGACAACACAGCGCCACCGAACGCGCCTGATCGCGAGAGGAGGTTTAATTTGGAAGATGACATCCCCGCGCTGGAGGAAGATGCTCAAGAAATAACGTTAAAAAATCTCGTATCACGAAATTTTGAAACGTTGAATACACTCCTGCAAGAGGAAGCCAGGAGAAGGTTAAGAAGTCGACTCGACTTCAATGAAACCTCCCCACCGCGCTATGAAGAGCGCGACAACATAGGAAGGCGTATCGATGTCCGCTCTAGGCTGGGCACGCCATCCAACTCACAGTACTCGGAGCAATACGAAGACAGTGAGAGGCGTACTAGTGTCCATACTAGACTAGGGAGCCGAAAAGCCCATGAAAGACTGGGGCGACGACGCTCACCAAGCGAGGGTTCTTCTAGATCTGGAAACAGAAGAATTCATGACAGATTGGGCAGGCGAATCTCCCCAAAAGAAAGCCTCTCAGGCTCGGACTTCGAGGAAAAATGGCGCAAGTGCCGTAGAAGAAACGACTCTCCCTCATAAAGCTCCTCAGACAACGAGGATAGCGAAACAGGACACTGGAAGTCCAGGGGGAGGCGTCGCAAGGAAGAGGATGACGACATATCCCTCCCTTGGCGTCGCCAAACAGTCGACGCATTCACAAAGCGCATAAGCAATTATTCTGACCACAAGAAAAGGCGCATACCTTCCAATGTGAAAACATATGATGGAACAGGCGATCCTGATGATCACCTCAAAATTTTCGAAACAGCTGCTACTATCGAAAATTGGCCACAACCTGTGTGGTGCCATATGTTTAACTCCACGTTAGTAGGGAATGCGCGAAACTGGTTTAGCAAGCTTCCACGGAGAAGCATAGATGGGTTTGAAGAGTTAAGAAAAGCATTCCGCTTGAACTTTAGCTAAAGAAAGAAGTGCGCTAAGGAACCAGTTGAATTGGCCAGAGTAAAACAGCGTCAAGGCGAGTCCACAAGCGCCTACATGGAGCGCTTCAAAGATGAGTGCATCAACATCAAATCATGCCCTGAAATACTGAAAATTTCAGGATTCATGAATGGGATTAGTAACCAAGACCTCATCAAGAAGTTAAATGATAAGGTCCCCCAAACTTTTGATGAACTGATGAAGCGCACGAGGTCCTTCATCCAAGGGGAAGCTGCAGTCGCTGATAGCAGAAAAGGATACACGAACTACAGACCGCAAGAACAGTCAAGGAGACAATCCAACGACCAAGGCGGTAATCCTAATAAAAACTATCGAAAGGAGGGAGGTACACGGGGTAACGACAAGTACACCCCACTGACAAAAACTCCACGAGAAATATTCGCAACGGAAGGAGCGAATTTTCCTAAACCCCCGCCGATGCGCACACCAGAAGGGAAGCGCATAGGAACAGGGTACTGCGACTACCACGGACAGAAGGGCCACGCAACAAATGATTGTGTCCAGCTACGCCAATTAATTGACAAGCTGGTTAAAGAAGGCAGGCTGGACCACTTGGTCAAAAATATTAAAGAAGGAAAGGATAAGCACAGAACCGAGATATAAAAGAGGCGCCTAAAGACAAAGCGGACACCATCTACATGATACAGTCATGGCAACGCAAGGTCAAGCAAAAGGTCAGCCAAAGGTTCTCTTCTAGTGACGAAATTTCCTTCCCTAAGTTGACCGCGGATAATGCGGTAGCAGAACCACTCACCATCGAAATACATGCGGGGGGTCACGATATCCACCGTATGTATGTGGATGGGGGAGCATCCGCAGAAATAATGTATGAGCATTGTTTCAAGTGGTTAAGACCAGAGATACAAAGCCAGCTAATCCCGGCCGCGACATCCCTAACAGGTTTCACAGGGGAGAAGATATGGCCGATAGGACAACTGCGCATGCTCGTAGTAGTTGGCAACAAAGAACATTCTACCAAGGCGTGGATGAATTTCATGGTAATCAGATCTCCATCACCATACAATGGCATAATTGGAAGATCAGGAATCTCAGCTTTGCGCGCAGTACCATCCACAGCACATGGGATGCTGAAGTTTCCAGTCGAAGGCGGTGTAGTAACCCTTTACAATAATGCTGTGCCCCCCGAGGAATGTAACACAGTTACAAGCGAAACTGCGAATGTTCAAGAACATAGCGCGCCCAAGATACCAAACCTGAAGGTGGCAATTCACCCTGACTACCCTGAACAACAGGTGTCGCTGGGGGGATCGCTGTCTGACAACGGGAAAGCTGCTGTGTGCGCACTTCTGCAGAAGAACCTAGACGTTTTTGCATGGGAACCAAAGCATATGACCGGCGTGCCACGGTCAATCTCCGAGCACAAACTACAAATCCGACAAGGATATCCGCCGATAAGACAAAAGAAGCGTGGACAAGCCCCAGAGCGCGCGAAAGCCATCTTGGAAGAAGTACATAAGCTGGTCGACGCAGGTATTATGCGAGAGGTCTACTACCATGATTGGTTGTCTAACCCGGTCATGGTAAAAAAGAGTGACGACAGCTGGAGAATGTGCATGGACTTCACGAACCTCAACAAGGCATGCCCGCAGGACTGCTACCCACTACCAGAAATAGATTGGAAGGTTGAATCCTTATGTGGATATCCTTTTAAATGCTTCCTGGACGCATACAAAGGATACCACCAGATCCAAATGGCTAAGGAAGACGAGGAGAAAACAGCCTTCCACACGAGCCAAGGTGTCTTTTGTTACACAAAGATGCCTTTCGGGCTAAAGAATGCGGGAGCCACCTACCAGCGCTTGGTAGATAATGCATTCGAAAAGCAAGTGGGCCACAACCTAGAAGTATATGTTGATGACTTGGTTATAAAAAGCCATACTGAAGACGAAGTAGTGCGCGATATTGAAGAAACATTCAAAACACTACGAAAAATCAACATGAAGTTAAATCCTAAGAAGTGCACTTTTGGCGCTACAGAAGGCATGTTCTTGGGATTACCTAATCGAACCAGATGGTATCAAACCATGCCCTGAAAAGACGGAAGCGGTCATACAACTTCCTTCGCCACGAACGCTTAAGGAAGTCCAATCCCTTAACGGAAAATTGGCCGGCCTGAACAGATTTCTATCTAAGTCAGCGGACAAATCGTTACCATTGTTTAAAACACTCAAGAAGTGTACAAAAAAGGGTGACTTTCGCTGGACTACTGAAGCGGAGGAAGCATTTCAGCAGCTCAAACAAACAATAGCAGCGCTCCCCAAGCTAGTCGCACCCCGACCAGGGGAAGAGTTGNTTGGCCGGCCTGAACAGATTTCTATCTAAGTCAGCGGACAAATCGTTACCATTGTTTAAAACACTCGAGAAGTGTACAAAAAAGGGTGACTTTCGCTGGACTACTGAAGCGGAGGAAGCATTTCAGCAGCTCAAACAAACAATAGCAGCGCTCCCCAAGCTAGTCGCACCCCGACCAGGGGAAGAGTTGATAATGTACTTATCTGCAACTCATGGGGCCGTCAGGGCAGTGCTATTGACAGACAGAAACTCAGTACAAACACCTGTGTACTTCGTAAGCAAGGCGCTCAAGAAGACGGAGATCAACTACAGCCCGATGGAAAAGCTAGTCCTAGCGCTAGTATTTGCAGCCAAGAGGCTACGCAGGTACTTTCAAGCGCATCCCATTGCGGTGATCACAGACCAACCCATCAAGCAAGTAATCTCCAAACCCGACGCGTTAGGACGATTGCAGAAGTGGAGCGTATTGCTAGGAGAACACAATATCTCCTATAGGCCACGCACCGCAGTCAAAGGGCAAATACTCGCGGACTTCATCATTGAAAAGCCAGATAGCGAGGATATAACTTAACCACCCAAGGTGGAATTGCAAGAACCATGGATCCTGTTTACGGACGGATCATCATGCGTAGACGGTTCAGGCGCAGGCCTCATTCTCACCAATAGAGGGAATAGAGTTTACATATGCCTTGCGCTTTGAATTCACTGCCACGAACAACGAGGCAGAATATGAAGCCCTAATAGCTGGACTACGAATTGCAACACGAATGGGTGTACGCAACCTAGAAGCAAACGTAGATTCCCGTTTAGTGGCCAATCAAGTGTCCGGAGAATACGAAGCTAAGGAGGAAAACATGATCCAACACCTTGAGAAAACAAAATCCTTAATCCAAGGATTTGACAGATTCGCAATCAAACAGGTCCCCAGAGGGGAAAACAAGAAAGCAGACGCATTGAGTAAAATTGCGTCTACAAGCTTCGCACATCTGTCAAAACAGGTATTGGTAGAAATCCTGAAAGACAAGTCGATCTCCGAGATGGGAGTATCCACAATCATAGAAGAAGAGGGCCCTACATGGATGACACCTATTGTGGACTTCATCAGCAAAGGCATACTACCCTAGGAAAAAACGGAAGCTCGACGAATACGGCGCACAGCGCAGCAGTTCAAACTTAGAGATGGTGTCTTATACAGACGCTCATTCTTGCAACCATGGCTTAGGTGCGTAGGACCCCTCCAGGCGGATTACGTACTCCGAGAGATCCACGCTGGTTCATGCAGTATGCACTCAGGACCACGGTCTGTTGTGGTGCGAGCCCTAAGGTCAGGATACTATTGGCCCACGATGCACCGAGATGCACGAGACTTGGTACGCAGGTGTAGCGATTGCCAAGTTCACAGACCAATCCCACACCGACCACAGCATGAACTAACACCAATAACAGCGCCATGACCCTTCTACAAATGGGGCATAGACATTGCTGGACCTTTCCCTGTAGCTGCAGAAGGATTGAAATTCCTCATCGTGGCAATAGAATACTTTACCAAGTGGATTGAAGCGAAAGCAGTGGTGACAATCACGGGCAACCAAGTTAAGCGATTCGTATAGGACAACATAGTATGTCGCTTTGGATTACCTGGTGAAATCATCTCAGATAACGGAAAACAATTCCGTGACAACCCGTTCAAAGATTGGTGCGAATAGCTGAACATCACGCAACACTTCGCGTCAGTAACTCACCCACAAACAAATGGTCTGGTGGAACGCGCGAACAGGAGCCTGGGTGAAGGAATCAAAGCGCGTTTGGACAGACACAAAGGAAGATGGGTAGAAGAACTGTCACATGTTCTCTGGGTGCACCGAACAACCATCAAGGTTAGCAACGGAGACACTCCCTTCTCTTTGGTTTATGGAACAGAAGCTGTCATACCAGCTGAAATTGGAATGCCAACTATCTGTACTGCGGAAGTTAATACTGCTACCAATGATGATGAGCGGCGCATAGACTTAGATCTATTAGAAGAGCGACGTGAACGCGCAGCAATACGCGAAGAAAAAGCCAAGTCAAGAATGAAAGGGTACTACGATGCCAAAGTGCGCAGCACTTCATTTAGACCAGGTGACTTTGTTTACCGCGAAAACAACTCAAGCCGCGCAGAAGACACTGGAAAGCTAGGACCAAAGTGGGAAGGACCTTACGAGGTCATTGAAGCACTTGGAAATGGAGCGTACAAGCTACGCGATAAAGATGGTTCAGGAGCTAGAAAGAACGTGGAACGTTCACAACCTTAAGCGATGCTATCTTTAGAATAGGCTACGGCCCAACATGGACACTCACGCACTTTAGAAAGTGCCCAAAATAAAATTCCATGTAATTTTTTTTTCTTATCTAGATAAGTATTTTTCCTTTTACAAACTTGCAAGTATTAATAAAACATTCGCGGTTTCTAGCTAACTCCGCGACAACTTTCTTTACATTGTTATTTAAATATTGTTTATATTTCAATGTGTTGGTCACGTTACCTTTAGCCTACATGGCGTGCATGCACTAAGTTAAATACCCACGCTGGTAGAAAGGATGAGTTAACCTACTAAACAACTCGTTGAGTAAGAGGGTTGCAAACCCAGCAACTTCGGATTACGAATCCTTGTTAAACACCTTGCGCTCAAGACGTTGGCGCAAGTTCCTTGCACAACCCACGATGGATGCGCAATAAGGCACACTGTGCGCGTTTAACAAATTAGGAAATCAAGACTCTTGATTCTTTAAAAATTAAATACGACAAGTAAACTACCAAAACTCATAGACGACTATGATTATCTTTAACTAAGTCAGTAAAATTCCATACGCGACTATGGGAAATACTTAAGGAAATCCGTATTCTATTATGATTTTTCTTATGATATACTTAGACACTCAACGATCTCTTCACGCAGGATACATGAGTTACACACGAACTACGAGTTCAAAAAACATAAGTACTTGGAAAGTATAACATACGCTAAGTACAAATAAAACTTCATATATAAAAGGCAAGTTCATACAAAATTGGTTCAAAAATACAGAACTAAGTACAAAAGCCTATATACTAGATGTACGCCTCAACGGGCTGGAGCTCCTACTCAAAGCCTCTTCCTTCGCATCCTTGAGCCGCTGCAACAACCACGCTGTGGAAAACTAGAAGGGGGGTTGAATAGTTTACCTCTTTTTATCGTTAATTATCTTGTAATCTCAGATAACGGAAAACAATTCCGTGACAACCCGTTCAAAGATTGGTGCGAACAGCTGAACATCACGCAACACTTCGCGTCAGTAACTCACCCACAAACAAATGGTCTGGTGGAACGCGCGAACAGGAGCCTGGGTGAAGGAATCAAAGCGCGTTTGGACAGACACAAAGGAAGATGGGTAGAAGAACTGTCACATGTTCTCTGGGCGCACCGAACAACCATCAAGGTTAGCAACGGAGACACTCCCTTCTCTTTGGTTTATGGAACAGAAGCTGTCATACCAGCTGAAATTGGAATGCCAACTATCCGTACTGCGGAAGTTAATACTGCTACCAATGATGATGAGCGGCGCATAGACTTAGATCTATTAGAAGAGCGACGTGAACGCGCAGCAATACGCGAAGAAAAAGCCAAGTCAAGAATGAAAGGGTACTACGATGCCAAAGTGCGCAGCACTTCATTTAGACCAGGTGACTTCGTTTACCGCGAAAACAACTCAAGCCGCGCAGAAGACACTGGAAAGCTAGGACCAAAGTGGGAAGGACCTTACGAGGTCATTGAAGCACTTGGAAATGGAGCGTACAAGCTACGCGATAAAGATGGTCAGGAGCTAGAACGAACGTGGAACGTTCGCAACCTTAAGCGATGCTATCTTTAGAATAGGCTACGGCCCAACATGGACACTCACGCACTTTAGAAAGTGCCCAAAATAAAGTTCCATGTAATTTTTTTTCTTATCTAGATAAGTATTTTTCCTTTTACAAACTTGCAAGTATTAATAAAACATTCGCGGTTTCTAGCTAACTCCGCGACAACTTTCTTTACATTGTTATTTAAATATTGTTTATATTTCAATGTTGGTCACGTTACCTTTAGCCTACATGGCGTGCATGAACTAAGTTAAATACCCACGCTGGTAGAAAGGATGAGTTAACCTACTAAACAACTCGTTGAGTAAGAGGGTTGCAAACCCAGCAACTTCGGATTACGAATCCTTGTTAAACACCTTGCGCTCAAGACGTTGGCGCAAGTTCCTTGCACATCCCACGATGGATGCGCAATAAGGCACACTGTGCGCGTTTAACAAATTAGGAAATCAAGACTCTTGATTCTTTAAAAATTAAATACGACAAGTAAACTACCAAAACTCATAGATGACTATGATTATCTTTAACTAAGTCAGTAAAATTCCATACGGGACTATGGGAAATACTTAAGGAAATCGGTATTCTATTATGATTTTTCTTATGATATACTTAGACACTCAACGATCTCTTCACGCAGGATACATGAGTTACACACGAACTACGAGTTCAAAAAACATAAGTACTTGGAAAGTATAACATACGCTAAGTACAAATAGAACTTCATATATAAAAGGCAAGTTCATACAAAATTGGTTCAAAAATACAGAACTAAGTACAAAAGGCTATATACTAGATGTACGCCTCAACGGGCTGGAGCTCCTACTCAAAGCCTCTTCCTTCGCATCCTTGAGCCGCTGCAACAACCATGCATCATCAGGATCAACAGTAGCCACGGTGACAGGAACACCGTCGGTCCTAGGCAGATGCGCAGCGCCTATGCCGCACAGAATGGCCTTCCCTGTTTCGCCTTTCTTTCTTGCGCACCTGGAGGCATGAGCATTTAAAGACATTTGCAAAGAAATCTCCTTCTCAATACGGAAGGGATTCAAAATATCACGCGGCCGAGCAAAGATAGGTACCTTCAGTTGCGCCACGTCAGGCTTCAGATAGAAGTCCAACTGCTCCTCGTCCTTGTCTTGCAGATGCCTTGGAAGAGTGAGCCCCGCCATGATTACATTGATGGGCTCATCTTGGTCACGCTCCAGGCGCGCAATGTGAGGAAGCTCGAGCTTCTTCAACTCCTCCATAGCGGCAACGAGCTCAGCAGGAGCATCCGCCTTATACTCTGGAACCTCGGCAAGCGGCACGGTCAGTAGCTTGGCCTCATCAAGCTTCTTTACGGCCAAGCTCTTGCCATGCACGACAGCGCGATTCACTACCTTCCCGAAGGCCGTAGTGACCTCCGGGTGCTCCAGTGTACCCATCGCAGCCAAGCGCAGCCCATGGCTGATCAGCCACCTACAAATAACACAAGTGTTAGTAGGATACAATATATATATATATATATATATATATATATATATATATATATATATATATATATATATATATATATATATATATATATATATATATATATATACAAGTTATAGTAAACAGATGTGAAGGAACATTTACCTGCGCTCAGCCACAGACTGAACCATGTGCGGGTACAGCTCCTCATCATATTCGATGCTGAGCTTGCGGAGCTTCTCCTCCTGCTTGTTCAGCGCAGGTTGCACCCGGCTACGGAACTCCTCCAGGTTGGCAAAATGCTGGCCCCAATTCTGCTGCAAGTGCTTCAGCACCCACAAAGAGTTCACCCTATGGCGGTCAGCAGCAGCACGCTCCTGCTCCAACTGCGCCATCACCGACATCTTCCCGTCGGCCAATATCTGCGCAGACGCCTCTGCGCGCTCCAGTTTAGCCTTGGAGCTCAGCTGCTCAGCCTTAGAGCTTGCTAATTCTGCCTGGACGGACGCTAGCTGCGCCGTCAGGGTGGAGATCTCCTCCTCATAGTGGGAGCGGCTACTTTCAGCAGAGTAGCTCGCCCTAGCATGCCCCACCAGCTCGGACTGGCGCGCAGCGATGGAGGCCAGTTCCTCCATCACGGAGTCAAAAGATCTTGACTCCTCCCCGATATCCCTCGGAGAGTGCGCCCCATCCAGAAAGGGACTCTCCTTGGGTGACGCACTCCCTTCTAGTGCGCCAGTGTCCTCCACATGGTGTAGATCAAAAAACAAGTGTTAACATGCGAAAACAATTTAGCATACACACGACCCTAAGTGATTATAGATAATACTCACATGTGGGGAGGAGAAGAAGGCACACCCTTCTCAACCTCAGACATAGACGCTTCCCACTCCGACTTCTCAGCGTCCTCACTGCGCCCAAGACAAGACAAAAGTTAGACAATAACTTAACGAAAGTTTATAACAAATAAATAAGATACTTACCCCATCCCCAAATCAGTGACAGATGGCTCCTCCCCAGCCTCCGAACGCGGCCTCTTCAAAGACTCCGCGCCATCACCACCAGCCACCCTCTTGCGCTTCAGCTGGATACCCTCCTCCTCTTTGTCCGACTCTCCCAAGTAGACGAAAGCTATGTTCACAGAATCGGGGGGAGGCTGCGCAACATCGGGTCCCTGCTGCACAGGAGGAGCAACCTCCTGTATTGGCGCAACCACGGCCGCAGCAGGAGAGCCCTCGGGCTCTGGGACAACCAGGTCTACGACGCGTCCCTGCATCGACTCCAGTATGGGCTCCTCATCATCTCTACGGGGGCGCACCCCGATGGTCACCGACTTGGGCACCTCCAAATCCACAACAACGAACAAATCCATCTCTGCGCAAATAACAAACAAAAAATATGTTATATAAGGTATGGAAAATGAGGAAGGCTTACGCTACTAACGAGAGAAAGAAGGCAGGATGAGCACCCACCCGAACCATCCACGGCCAAAAAAGTGGGAACGCAATCCTCAGGCTCGAAGTAGTTGCGACTGATGCCCATATGCACCAGGAACTCTTCTGGGTAGGGTCTGATGTGGAGGCGGTTCGCATTAATGGTCGCCGCATGGTCCGGGTTGTACCACGTGTCAAGGGGGCACTCATCCTGTGACAAAGACATCTTGGTGTGGAACGGGAAATCAAGTGGAAAGACGGCGGCGTCAATCCAAAAGAATTTCTCTCTTTAGTCCCTCAGTTTGTCTACCTTCTTCTCATAACACTGAAGCGCGCCTACGCGCTTCGAGAAGGTAACCCACCCATTCAACCACGACGTGCGATAGAACGCACAGAATAAGTGGAGAGTGGGGGGAATCGCTAACAAGCGACAGTTTACTTCAAAATTAGATATCTTCCCAGCGCAGATACAATGCAACTGGGAGATATGGAGTTCGTAATAATTGAGGATATCCCTAAAAAATACGGTTATGGGCACGCGCTGGTTCGCCCACTCGAAGAAGCGCGTGTATAGCCCCACCTTCCCTACGGGGAAGTCCGCCATAGTGTCGTTTGGACCTGGCACCTCTGGGTGCAGATCCAAAGGAATAAAATAATCCGAGGTGAACTGCCTCAGTTCATCCTCGGTTAGGTCGGAGTGGCAGTCATGAAGTTGGAGGACCATTTTTGTATTTTATAGGCGCAGGCGCTAATTACCTAAGCGTAAAGAAGTAGGGTTGCAAAGGAGATTTGGAAAGTTTTTGAAAACGGAGAAACGCTTTTACTATAATAAACACAGTAAAAGTGGAGAGGGTTATATAGTTTTCTCACCCACCACAGATAACTGACACGTGGATCCCACTAACTCGAATCGTGTGGATGGGAATTGTAACGGTACAGGACACGTGGATAGCCTCTCCACTTCCCGAGGTACGTGAATTGCACTTTTTTGGACTAGGTGCATTACACGCGTGTTTTGGCGGTTTAAGTTCGAATTCTTCCCGCGCACGAGTCGGGAATAACTTGGACACGGTTTAAGTCTAGCGCCCGCAGGTCTTACCCTGCGCACACTAGACTGGGGGGACATGATGACGTATAGTCTACACCGGGTCATGAACCCGATTAGTAAACAATACTAATATGTAAGCCCACTACGCGTGGGCCAGTTTAACAATAACTGGGCTACCAGTTATACGGCTTTGGCCCACGAGGTCCAAGCCCAACGATTATTTATGGAACGGATAGAGAATATCTCCTAAATAAGAGGGATATTTACCAAATATCCGATATCGGTGGATACGCCGAGGATTGAGAAACACGAAACCTTATCGGTTACGTGTATATAAATAGGGCATCATAGCTCTCACAAAGGTACGATATACAAACCCTAACTCTTCATAACCCTAAACACGATTACTTACTCTCACGCCGGAGGATAATCGGGGGAAACAATCCCTCGATAAGCCTAACGGTGTTTGTTGCTTTCTTAGTGCGCAGGTCTCAAGCAATATCATCTAATTGATACGAGGAAAGAAACCCAAATAAGGAACGCCCAACTTTTGTATCAACAATGGAAAACGAGTTTTCTAACATATATCTAGCCTACACAAATATGAGGTTTTCACTTTTCTATATTGCTTCTCTTTCATTTTTTATATTCTTTTTACACTTTAACTTTCTAGAATAGGTGTTGATCGGTAAACATTTTTTATTTATTTGATACTCTAATATACAAAAAGAAAAGGTGAAATATAACAAATGTATAACTATATGCGGAGTATAACATAAAATGAGGTGTGCAAATCAAAAGTAAAAGAGCGTGCAAAGTTTTCTCGATTTTTTTGATACGATTAAAAAAGGAAAAGGAAACAGAAGATTGAATTTTTAATTTCTTTACAACTAAAGTTTTTTAGTGCCGATATCGATATCTAATGTTCTGAAACCCGGCTCAACCGGTCTCTAATATACGCTATTGCAATTTTTATTGGGTGGGCCATAGCCCACCAAGGCCTCCATGTAGCTACGCCTCTGCCGGTCTCTATGCTACTTTTACATAAAAATAGTGTCAATAATGCCGCAGAAAAATGATAGTTTGGCATAAAACCGGGTTGACCCGTCCGGGTCAATCACAGACCCGGTTTTCAAAACATTACCAAATATCCTCTTTAAAATACGGCAAAGTTTAGTGGGGGGTGTAAAAAAGGCGGGAAAAGAGCGGCAAAGAAGAAAAGGGAAGAAGATGGGTAGTTGGTCACACCCAGAAATTTCACTACCAGAACTGTTAAAATTAATAAAAGGGTTTGCTGATATGGTGATTTTGGCATCTGGGTATCAGTCATCTGGTCTTTTTGCCCATTGGGATCCCTTCAACATTAAAAAAGCCTTCCAGTGGGCCCTCTTCTTTGAAAATGTAAGCAATTTAAGGATAATTTATGCTGAATTTGTATTTGTATTTGGTTGTTGTAATTATTTGTAGTATGTAGGATATGAAATTTGGAATTAGGGTTCTTGTTGAATGCAAAATCATTTTTAGGAGTGTTTGGATGGTGTTTTTAAGTTAAGTTATAATTATTTGTGTTTGGCAAAAGCTAACAATTTTAAATTTTTTTTGGGGTAATTATGATTTGTGACTTTTTGACCGACTAATCATGGAGTTTGAGCCAACGGCCACATAGACATAAACCGGATAAAGTGCTCCCCTTTTTTGGGAAGGTTGGCGTGGGCGCGTGGTCACATGAGGGTTGTTTGCACCAAGTTGTAATTGAAGTTGACACCTTTCACATTAATAGTGATGATAGTCACAAACCTTTTACAACTAGGCCACACCTGAGTGGTTTTAGTTCTGAATGTTCAAATCAGATTATCACTTAAGAATGCATTTAAACAGACTGTAGACAGGCGGGAACAACATGACTTGCCATATGATTTACGTGAGATATATAGTTTTGAATCTAGTGTTGGAAGCTGAGGGCTAGCCACTGCTGAACTGCCATACAGGTGCTCTAGAGTCTAGAGGTATGGTGTTGAGTGTTGACTGTAGTTACTAATTGTTGACCATGAGTCAAACTAGATTAAGGAACATCATATCTATGCAACATAGTTATACCGTCAGTACTTTACCCCTATGGGTGGCGTTATGAGAAACATATATCTAAAATAGAGGGCTTGGCAAAGACTAATTATATTTACGGTTTATTAGGTGTTTAAGAACATAGATGGCGACCAAGATTCTTTGGATGAACTCGATGCAGCCTTGTTTGAATTGACATCCGATCCTCACTTTCCACAGGTGGGAACTTCTTCTAACCTTCTTACAGTTTGTTTATTTTATTCCTTTTGAGATAAATGTAGAATTACATTAAGTACCTGATGTAATGCAGGGCCTTAAACATATGTCATCTGCAACTCTTAGTCAAGCAAGATATTTTATACTTGAACATCTACTTCGTACTCTACCAATGAGGGATGCACATCTCAAAGCTGTTTTAGAAGCAACTATTGAAATGGATCTTGATGAACTTCATAAGACAGAAACCAACTACTTGGAAGTATATCTTGAGAAGTTGACGCCGAAAAATGAAGAGGTCAAAATGGACTTTTCACCTATTCCTTGTGCGGATGATATTTTAGATTCGAAGGCTGAAAAGGACACGAAAATCGAAGATTTGACAACAATTGCTATTGAGGGAATTAGGAAAAGGCAACTTGCGGTTTCACGTGTTTCATCGATAGAGACCAGTGTGGATGTTCTTGCTAAGGCAGCTACACATGGAAACTCGAACGAGCTTCTTGATGTGTTTCTTCAAGAAAAAGAAAATCATCCAACTGCTTCTATGTAAGTGATAGTTACTTTGGAAATAGATGCACAGTGGTGGATGCGGAATTTCAAGAGGTGACAGTATCGACCCATTACGAATGGGTCGATTTGGGTTGTGTTTTACCTTTTGACGGGCCAAATAAACAAAGTTTTACTAATAAAAGCAAGCCAAATTATTAAGTCGCCCGGGTTCAACAATAAAATTAACATTGCATTTATTATACCGAAGCTCATATCTTATCTTATAATACTACTGTTCATTTCCGTTATATGATTCTGTATGATCTTTTGTAAAGATTATTAGTGATAAAAATATCTTTGATTCTAATCAGGTGGAATCATTGGCGAACGAAAACTCTTTCGTATCTACTTGATAAGCGGACTATCAGATTGGTGTCAGGCGCAAGAATGATTTTTTCAGCGCCAAAGGTTCAGTGGGTACAGGTTTTTAATCGGCTTGATATGTCGATAGAAGACGATACCAACATCTGTGAAACAATTGTGAGCCTTTTTTTCTGCACTTTTTTTTTTTTTTTTCTTCGAGCTTTGAAACATATATTTACTCGAAAAGTCAATTTTTCACATGATAAATGATCACAATGCTGTGTTAAGTCAAAAGCTTCCTTCTTCATGTTAGGAGGTCTTACTGGTAGGATGTATTTCAAGCCGATGGAATAATGTACTTCAACATTTCATGTTGAATTCTCATTTACAACCTCTTAGTATATCAGCACTATATGAAGGAGTGCATAACTTGATCCTGAAGAGATTTCAAAATGTCGATCATATGCATGAAACAAAGAACTTAAAGGTAGTCTTGTTTCCTACAAAATTTTAGTTAATTTGCTCCATTAACATTTAAAAATGACAGTTTTTTTATCTGATCATGTTTGCAAAAGGAACAAGAAATCGTTGAGTATCTGGAAGTAGCACTAAGCAATCAAATTCATCACTTGTGGGAACTCTCCCCTGCACTTACAGCAGCTTCACTTCCTATCTGGTAAACAGTTCCGTTTTATGTTTTCATGTTGACACGTATACCACTGAATCATTTTTGCCTGTGTGTTAAAACCAAAGGATTTGTTGATATCTGCAGGTCTCGTGTATTTGAAGTATATGCAAGTGAATTGTTGAGTCAATTCAAAGGGAAAACTACAACTATTCGGTATTTATTTATTTATTTATTTATTTTTGTGAAAGGAGAATTTATATATAATCACAAAAGTAGTTACAAACTGCAATAGTAAAGCGAAGACAGATCCTTTGCAATACTCATTGGAGCTAATCTATAAAAAAACTTACTACCAAAGCCATTCATCCTATTATTCTACTGTATAACACTTGCACTATACTGGGCTAATCTACAAATATTCGGTATTATAAATCCTGTCAACCTTATACAGTTATATGTGTTCTTATTTAGTTTCTGGTCCACTGTGATTGCTTTTATAGGCTAATAATTATTTCGGTTCTGTAGATGCTGCAGCTGTATCCATGATAACAAGGAACACACAGAATGTGAGTTCTCCATCCAAGTGCATTCATATTATTAGTGATCCAGAATCCGGATATACTCATTAAATATTCAAATAGTAAATGTTGAAGAATTTTTTTATTTAGGGAATCTTTAAAAAAAAAAGAAAAAATAAATAAAAAAATCAAGGACTGATATTTGATGATTTAAATATCTTTGCAGGTGAAGTTGCTGAGAGGATTTGGTGCCTCTATATTTTTCATGTAATAAAAAATCCAGTCTTTTAATCTAGCTAGTCATATGTATTTAAAGAAACATTATATCAGATTATTGATACGGTTTAAAAAGTAACAAGTGTGTGACGTGAGTCCCATTTGATTGGTGCGGATAAGAAAAACACGCAGGCCCTGCAAATATAAAAAAAATATATGGTAAATGAATACAATGGTAATGGAGATACATCGAAGACATGATTTCAGGTGAGAACCTTCTTGACCCGAATTCTAAATCGAACGAAGAACATAGTAAGTAGACCATGATTTTTTCTTCGTATTTCGTATGAGATTATGCATTGCTCTTTCAACAAAATTTTAAACAGGCAAAAGGTGCTTAGGGTCTGCATAAATAATTCACTGAAACAACAATTTGTTCTTTTAGGGTGTGTTTGGATCGGGGGTATGGGAATGAGGGAATGACTTTCATTCCTAATAAAGTTGTTTGGTTTATTGGTTTCATTTCAAAAATGGGTATGAAACCCAAATGCCCCATTGTTGATGGGTTTGTAAACCCATTCCCAAACATATACCCATACTTGTAATTTTGCATGTAAACATATTCACATCAAGTTTCATTTTACCAGGGTGAAAAATCCTTTTTACCCATATTCACACCAAGTGCCATAACACTATCTTTCTATTTTCCTATAGCGAGTATGCAAAACTAGGTATAAACATAAAATTAAATTTATACGTATTTAACTGAAAATAAAATGTTCATAAAGGCGATTCGCAAATTTACCCTTCTAATAACATAAGGTTGCATTTGTCTTTTCAAATGTTTTATGTCTGACATGCAAAATCATGTTTGCGAGAGAAGAGGTGGATCTAAGTCTAAGATACAAGTAGTAATAATCATTAAAAATAAATAAAAATAAACAAACACACTTATTTCATTTCCTCTTCCCGCTTGCAAACTAAAAGGAAAAAACAAACACACTTATTTCATTTCCTCTTCCCGCCTTCAGACATAAGAAGAAAAAACAAATGCATTTCTTTGATTTCCTCTTCCCACTTGTAGACAAAAGTGACGCAGGACACGGGTGCAGATTTTCTTAAACCCTAATCCGATGGTTGATAAATGAGTCGCACCTAAAGGGAATAAAACTCAAACAAGAGATAAAACTAACACAATTTTATTAATAAACCAAGATGTCATATACTATGATAATAAGCCCTATATTTATAAGGAAGTAAAATTTGTAAAGAAAGTAACATAATTAGTGTAAAACTCTAACACAATTTTTTTAATAAACCAAGATGTCCTATACCGTAAGAAACGAATTAACAAGATGTCCTATACTACGATGTCTCTATACTACGATGTCTCTACGGCGTAGAGAAGCCAAGTCTCGAATAAAATCTTATTCGAGAGCTCTACACACCTTACTCTTTTTAGTGTTTTTTGTAGGGTTTTGGCAGTTACCAGCATTGCGTATAAAACAAGCACAACAGAAAATAAACAAGTAAACGCCATGCAGACCAAACCCCAATACCATGATTTCCTAATCAAGGATATAACCTAATCTAAACACGTAATAAGGGTATTTATAGAAGACTTACCTTAATCATGCATTGTGTAAACTCTTACTGCAAACTCTGCACGCACGAAATCGGCTGCTTCTTCCTTCTTTATGTTTCGGTCGATAAACCCTAATTAGGGTTTTAGGGTTGATCGCCACTTGGATGGTGTCAGGTATCCATCGGTACTGCACAGGTAGAACTAAGCCTGTGAACCTACGCAAGTTAGGAGAGCACAAAAGCCAGGTAATCGACTAGAAGTTGATTTGGTCGATTTAGGGATTAGGGAAACCCAAAGTTGACTGAGAATGGAGAGGTGAGAGGGGAGATCGTTTTTAGGGATTAAGAGGAGCGTGTAATTGTGTGTGAGGTGCCTTGGTATTTATAGGATAACCAAGGAGAGTTCTAGTAACAATTAGCAAACCCCTTTACCCAAAATCATCACTTTTATTCAAAACCCTTTTTACCCGAAATCCCCAATTTGATTTCATGAACACTGGCCTTAAACTTCCAATCAATCGAAGAATATAAGTTACTTACTTTTTTAGGAACAAAGCTAGAATTTATACTCTTAAATTGGGACCTTAATTCATCATTAGAGATCACTAGGAAAGTCCTCCTATTTGATTCTCGCGTAAATACCCATGAAACACTAGAAAAATGAAGAAAGTTGTGGAAGGTGGTGGATAAAACATGACCCAAGTTTGGTCATTCGGCACGTTTGGTCCTTCTAGTCCCATTCATAAGATATTTACCTCGTGACATTTTCTATACACTTATTACTTAACATATTAACCTTTTAGTTTGACTAACAACTTAGTTCCCTTTGACTAACCAATCAAAATAAGTCTTCGAACTCATAAACGTTGTAATCAAATTTATACAATGGCATTTTCGTAATAAAATACTTAAAACCTGGTTTTGGGGTGTAGCATTTTCTTTGGCCATTTGGCCCATCTCGTTCATCGGAAAGATTTTGCAAGTCAAATAGGCTTTCTCAAACTTATGAGTTATGGATCAAGAGTCGCTTCATGTATTTTCCGCCATCATAGTGAGAGTGGTCATCGAATCCGAGGCAAATTAATTTATTTTAGTTTCTTGGTGTCTTTTAGGTTGTTTTGTCTAGTAATATTTTGTTTTCTTTTTCTTTTTTACTTCTTTTGGGCTTCTAAATGTAGTCTCTCTATAGCCTTGTCGACCTTTTTAATTGCATTATCAAAATCAGATCTTTTTTAGAAAACTAGGATATAGGACAAATGTTTACCTCGTGGATGACGCCGTTTAGGCAACAAAAAATTACAAAACATCCCCCAAACTATGTGATGAGTTACGAAAATTGCCATTTACTTTTAGGTATTTGCGATTTTATATAACAAACTTTATTTATCAAAGATCTAACAAGTATTTAACGATTTATTTATAAAAAAAATATACCGATGAAAAGGTCTCTATTTAAAAAGAAAAAAAAAAACCCAATATTACAATAATTTTTACTTACGTACGATTTTATAGATAAATTTGAAGTTTAATTATGATTTTTACAAAAAATAAAAGAATTCAAACCACACCTTTAATTACAAAAACTACCCTTAAGTTTATTCTTTTACGTTTATATGAAATAAAAGTTGAATAAAAAAATTCAAAACACACCCCTAAACTATTTATTAAGTTATAAAAACTACCTTAAACTTTTACTTTTTACTTTTCTTTTAGATAACAAACTTGAGTTACCAAATATCTAATAAATGTTTAGCAATTTTCTTATAAAAAATATAACAGTAAATATGTCTTTAAATTATGAATAAAATTAACCTAACATTCATGCTTTTAACTCACGTCCAATTTTATAAAGAAATAGTGATTCCAATTTTAAATTCAATTTCTTATTTTTCCTGTAATAGGTCAAAATAGTTAAAAATATCTGAATGGTATAAACGGTAACAGATAAAGAATATGAATTGCATTAATGTACTTAAACGTTTGTTTGGAGTAATATATTAACCGGGTGTAAAATCCTTTTACCAAAAAAAAAAGAGCATGAAATCAAATTATATATACATATGCAATATTTTTGGTGCAAAAAAAGTAGAATAATTAAACGATTTAATTGATCAAACAATACACTGCCGCAAATCGCTTTTTAATACTCATTTAATTTAATAAGTGAAAGCATGTTACCTTGTACCACTCAACGACACATAAGGACTGAAATATGAATGAATTTGTAGTTGTTTACCATACCAAAAAATATGAAAAGGTCAAGATCGAGATCAATGTAAAAGTCATAACATACTATCGCTAAAAGAGACAATGGTTAATTGCACCAAAAAAAAAATAAAAATAAAAATAAAAAAAAAAATAAAAAAAGACATTGGTTAAATGACTAAGTTACATCAAGAAAGATCAACACATTTACCAACTCTATATATCTTAAACATAAGGTTATTCAAACTCGATCAATTACATTGTGAAAGAAAACATTTCAATTATGGTGTCATGGATAACTAAAAGATGAAAAATAAACATACGAAATTATAGTTCAACAAACAACACGAAGGAAGGGAGGGGTGCTTAAGTTCAAATGGAAATACATTTGCAAAGTGTTTTACAACACCAACTGCATTTGATCACAACGAAGGGTTGTTCAATTTCAAATCCATATGCATGCATATGAATATGAGATTAAGGTGCTAGGATGGCGGTATATACAACATCACCTGCAAACGTTGAACATGGTGTGAAGTTGAGGCTTCTCATGTATCCTTTGTAACTGAAACTTGAATACCATTGCCTTCTGCACTTCTTTCTTGTGTATAATTACTCCCTATGTATAATCCATAATAGAAAAAAACATCATTCTTCCCATCCCCTTCAGCTTTCCAGATCACACGGACAGGGTTTTCTCATCTAAACTGTTCTTTAATGCACGGTTACCTCTTGAAAGTTTTTGATCTTCAAGAGGCAACTTGCACCCTAAAAATCTAAGCCCACCTTGACCACAATAAATCATCATATCACAAGATCCACTTTTGTTTGAGTAAAGATGAGAGTCAACTATGCTTATAGCCAAGTTCTTTTCGTTAATCTTGGTATAATCTATACCCGTTTGGGGTTGGCAATGAAGTCCTACTATATGAAGTTGTGACCTATATCTAAACGTATCGCCCACTTGAATCCCATATATAGAGCCCATCAATTTATCGGGCTCCATTAATTTCAGTTTTTGTTGAACAATATTTGCGAACTCCTTTGGAACCCTCCAATTTGCAATCCTTTCTCCCTTATCTTTCTATCTGTTTTCATGTAATAACTCTTCATATAATACATCAAACAAGGTTATCATATGTTTGATCTTTACCCGTCCAACTGATTCCTTATGTGACACAACGGTTGTGGTGTCGCTAACTTTTTGGGCACTCCATTGAACAAGTGGGATCCCAAAACTTAACTTTACAAGGTGACTTTGAACCAAAAGAAGGGCTCTTTCTTCTTCCCATATCAATCGCTCTAATCCTTTTGAGTTGATTATTTTCAAAAGGATGAAAGCCCACCACGTCTTGCCCTTTTCCTGGGAACTCGTCTTCCTAAGATTCGAGTCTATATTATTCAATGTCATCAAAGGAATCCTTCTCGTTAAAGCAGTCTTAGTGACAAATGGTTTTCGGGCATCACACTTCTTTAAACACGAAGGATCCAAAAATTTAACTTTACCTGCTGGTCTTGAGTCATTAGGGTTATTTCGCCTAGATTCGGGAGGGTTAAAGCTTTTGATTTCATTATCCACAAAATACTTAAGGTCGTCCACCAAGATGTCGTCGTTTAAGCCCATAAATGAATTCAAATGTGCATTGCTTCTGAAAGAATCTTGTGGGATTCCACAACCAGGAGGGAAATCTCGAACAACTTGTACTTCAGTCTTGATCTTAGGGAGGGGATTCGTAGACACTATTCTTGTAGGTTTTCTGAATGCTTCAGACTCGCATTCGTTCGCATTATTAATTGGTTCTTTTCGAGTTAGAGCAAGCTCAATTGTTTTCTTCTGTAATGCAATTGTTAACTCATGAAGATAATAAATTTTCCATAGGCTGAAACCCCACCACCTTGTCCTTGCCATGGTCATCTTCTCATGATTAGATTCTATATTGTTCAATTTCTTCAAAGGAATCCTTCGCATTATAGCAATGGTAGTGACTTTTGGTTTCCGAGCATGAGCACCCATTCTTCAAACATGTGGGATCCCAAAATTTAACTTTACCCTCTAGTCTTGAGCCAAAAGGGTTATTTTTACCGGATTCTGGAGGTTTAAACACTTTGATTATTATATCCAGAAAATACTTGAATTCCAATGATAAGCCATCATTTAAGTACTTCAACGACCTGAAATTCTCTTGGTTTCCAATAGAATCTTGTGGGCTTCCGCAACCAGAAGAGTAATTCCGAACGAACTTACTCCGGTCCTTAATTTATGTTTGGGGGGGGGGGGGTTATTTAGATACTATTGTTATAGATTTTCTAAAAGCATTGAGGTCATGATAATTAGCATCATCAAATGGTCGTTTTCAAGGTATGGCAGGCTCAGTTGTTTTCTTCTGGAACTCCATAGTTAACTTCAGCATAAATATGAGATTAATAAGTTATAGGATCACAAAGATGTAATTCAAAAAAAGATAAAACAAGTTGTGATTGTTTGTGTACACCATTGAGTGCATTAGTTGATGTCTATGAATCATAGGATTGTATGATTATTGTTGTGATTACTTTTGCTCTTTCAATTGTGTACACAAACACTCGCAACCTATTTATCTTTGTGTGAATACTTCTTTGTGATTTCCTATAACTTATAACCTCATATTTATGCTGCAGTTAACTATGGAATTCCAGAAGAAAACAACTAAGCCTGCCATGCCTCGAAAACGACCATTTGATGATGCTAATTATCATGACCTCAATGCTTTCAGAAAGCCTATAACAAAAGTATCTTAAATTAAGGACCGGAGTACAAGTCGTTAGGAATTTCCTTTCTGGTTGTGGAATCACACAAGATTCTATTGGAAACCAAGAGAATTTGAGGCCATTGAAGTGCTTAAATGATGGCTTGTCAGTAGACTTCAATTATTTTCTGGATATAAAAATCAAAATGTTTAAACCCCCAGAATCCGGTATAAATACCCCTTTTGGCTCAAGACCAGAGGGTAACGTGAAATCTTGGGATCCCACCTATTTGAAGAATGGTGCTCATGATCGGAAACCAAAAGTCACTTTTGCTGTAACGCGAAGGATTTCTTTGAAGAAATTGGACAATATAGAATCTAATCATGGGAAGATGACTTCCCATGGCAAGGACAAGGTGGTGGGCTTTTAGCCTATGGAAAATTTATTATCTTAAGAGTTGAAAATGGCATTCCAAAAGAAAACAACTTAGCTTGCTCTAACTCGAAAAGAACAAATTAATAATGCTAATGAATGCGAGTCTGAAGCATTCAGAAAACCTGCCAGAATGGTGTCTACAAATCCCCTCCCTAAGATCAAGACTGGAGTACAAGTTGTTCGGGATTTCTCTCTAGGTTGTGGAATCCCACAAGATTCTTTCAGAAGCAATGCACATTTGAAGCCATTTACGAGCTCAAACAATGACATGTTGGTGGACGACCTTAAGTATTTTGTGGATAATGAAATCAAAAGCTTTAATCCTCCCGAATCTAGGCGAACTAACCCTAATGACTCAAGACCAGCAAGTAAGTTCAAATTTTTGGATCCTTCATGTTTAAAGAAGTCTGATGCCCGAAAACCAATTGTCACTAAGACTGCTGTAACGCGAAGGATCCCTTTGATGACATTGAATTATAAAAACTCGAATCTTAGGAAGACGAGGTCCCAAGAAAAGGATAAGGACAACGTGGAGGGCTTTCATCCTTTTGAAAATAATCGACTCAAAAGGATTAAAGATATTGATATGGGAATCAGAAAGAACCCTTCTTTTGGTTCAACATCGGCTTGTAAAGTAAAGTTTTGAGATTCCACTTGTTCAATGGAGGGTGATTCCAAAAAATATTAGTGACACCACTACCGTTTTGTCATAGAAAGAATCAGTTAGACGCGTAAAGATCAAACAGATGATAACCTTGTTTGATGTGGTATATGAAGAGTTATTACATGAAAACAGATTGAAAGATAAGGGAGAAAGGATTGCAAATTGGAGGGTTACAACGGAGGTCGCAAATATTGTTAAACAAAAACTGAAATTAATGGAGCCCGATAAATTGTTGGGCTCTATATATATATGGGATTCAAGTGGGCGGTACACTCAGATATAGGTCACAACTTCAAATAGTTGGACTTCATTGCCAAACCCAAACGGGTATAGATTATACCAATATTAACAAAAAGAACTTGGCTATAAACATAGTTGACTCTCATCGTTACTCAAACGAAAGTAGATCTTGTGATATGATGATTTATTGTGGTCAAGGTGGGCTTTGTTCTTTAGGGTGTAAGTTGCCTCTTGAAGATCAAAAACTTTCAAGAGGTAACCGTGCATTAAAGAACAGTTTAGATGAGAAAACCCCTCTCTGTGTGATCCAGAAAGTTGAATGGGATGGGAAGAATGATGTTTTTGTCTATTATGGATTATACACAATGAATAATTATACACAAGAAAGAAGTGCAGAAGGCAATATGGTATTCAAGTTTCAGTTACAAAGGATACGTGGGCAGCCTCAACTTCACGCCATGTTCAATGCTTGCAGGTGATGTCGTACATACTGCCATCCTAGTACCTTAATCTCATATTCATATACATGCATATATATGGATTTGAAATTGAAGAACCCTTCGTTGTGATCAAATGCAGTTGGTGCTGTAATTAAAACACTTTACTAATGTATTTCTGTTTTACCTTAAGCACCCCTCCTCCCTTCCTGTTGTTTGTTGAGCTACAATTTGTTTGTTTATTTTTCATATATTAGTTATCCATGACGCCATAATTAAAATGTTTTCCTTCATAATGTAATTGATCTAGTCTGAATAACCTTATGATTAAGATATATAGAGTTGGTAAATGTGTTGATCTTTCTTGAAGTTACTTAGTCTTCATTAAACCGGTGTCTCTTTTAGCGATAGTAGGTTTTGACTTGTACATTGATCTCGATTTTGACCTTTTCATATTTTTTGGTATGGTAAACAACTAAAATATCATTTTTGATATAATTTCAGTCCTTATGTGTGCAACATGGTAGAGTGGTACAAGGTAACCTGCTCTCACTTATGTAAATTAAACGAGTAATAAATACCAACGATTTGCGGTGATGTATTGTTTGATCAATTAAATTGCTTAATTATGTTACTTTTTTTGCACAAAAAAATATTGCATATGTATCTATAATTTGATTTCATGCATTTTTTTTTGGGTAAAAGTTTTTTTTATACTCGGTTCATATATTACTCCTAAAAAGCTATCACCACCTCGAGCAGTAAAACAAAGTCGTTATGGCTATGTTACTAACATAGACAACTATACAAGTACATAAAATAATGCAATTACTATTCTTTATCTGTTACCGTTTATGCCATTCAGATATTTGTAATTATTTTGGCCTATTAACGGAAAAATAAAAAGTTAAATTTAAAATTCTAATCAATATTTTCTTATAAAATTGTATGTAGGTTAAAATCATTGCAATGTTACTTTTATTTTATTCAAAATTTGAAGACAATTTTACCGTTATATTTTTTATAAGAAATTTGCCTAACATTTATTAGATATTTGGTAACTCAAGTTTGTTGTCGAAAGAGAATTTAAGTTTAAGGTAGTTTTCATAAATTATTACATGGTTTAGGGGTGTGTTTTGAATTTTTTTTATTCAACTACTATTTTATATAAATATAAAAGAATAAAGTTAATGGCAGTTTTTGTAAATTGTTAGATAGTTTAAGGGTGTGGTTTAATTCTATTTTATTTTTGTAAAAAAAACTTTACTTTTTTTAATAAAATCATACGTAAGTAAAAAATATTGCAATGTTGGCTAATTTTGTTCTCTATTTAGAGACCTTTTCATTGGTATATTTTTTTTATAAAGAAATCGCTAGATATTTATAAGATCTTTGCTAAATAAAGTTTTTTATATAAACATCGCAAAATTCTTAAAAGTACAGGGCGATTTTCGTAACTCGACACACAGTTTTAGGGAATATTTTGTAATTTTCTGTTGCCTAAACGGCGTCGTCCACGACGACTATTGTATATATGTATAATTTCCTACTTATAGTGAAAACTATTCCAAGAGGTAAACATTTGTCATATCTCCTAGTTTTCTAATAAAAAATGATTTTGTTAATGTAATTTAAAAGGCTAGCAAGGTTCTAGGAGACTACAATTAGAAGCCCAAAATAAGTTAACAAGAAAAAAGAAAACAAAAGATTACTAGAACAAAACAACTCAAAAGACACCAAAAAACTAAAATAAATTAATCTGCCTAGGATTAGACGACCACTCCCACCACGACAGCGGAAAATACTTGAAGCGACTCTTGATCCATAACTCATATGTATGTATGTATGTATGTATGTAGGCTAACAATGGAAAGATAAATATAGAAGGAAATAGCCTCCGAGTGCAAGATAGTAACTGGTGTAAAAACTTATGATATTCCACTTTGTTGATACAAATCGACTTCCTTTAGTTTAGAAAGATGGTCAACATTACAATGATGTGATTTTTAATTTTGTTGTAAAGAAAAAAAAGAGTAAACAATATGATAGAAATTGCCAAAATATAAATTAAAACAACGGGTAGTTTATAAAATTATATGGTTGAACGTAAAATAACGTTATATAAAGATGGCTAATATAATCTACATCAAGCCCAAAACATAATAAAAAAATCTTTCCGTAAATTGATTTTTAAAAACTTAAGTCTAAAATTCTCATTTCAATATGTTTTTAAAATGTAAAAAATTAATAATGGAGTTAAAATTTTGTTAATGGGTGCCCTTTGGGAACCTTTTACGATGCAAGAAAATACATTTAATAAACAATAATTAATCTTATAATTTATTATAGTTAAATATGATTTTAATTTTATACACTCAAAGTTTATATTTATTTGGATCTTAAAAACTACCCGATTGGCATCCATTTAATATATACCACTAAACTTTATATTTGTATTTGAAAAACAAATTTTATTTTTTGTTTTCTGTTACTCATAAATAATACTATCATTATTAGATTAAATTGATTGTAGAACTCAAAATTCATGTGTGCGGGATTAACTGTAATAGCAAAAATCTGTATATACCCGAGATTATATATAATATTATCATTATTAGATTGTACTTATAAATTTATTTTGTATTTTCTTTTGTCATCCAATAAATAAAAGTCTTAAGAAAAGAAAAAACATAAGGTACAATGTCATGGTAAGGATTAATACAGATAACACAAGTAAACAAAAAAATGAAAATGTTGCTTTTAAACGGGTAAATTTATTTGCAACATCTTTATTTTTAATGTTTTATTTCATGAAAAAGAATTATAAAATAGATATGTTACCTGATAGATTGGACTATGAAGTTGATGAAGTTGATAGAACGTAAAAGCAAATTCAAGAAAACCAACACTTTTGAGTAACTGAACTCCATCTGAACAAGGAAACTACATATGTAAGATTATTAATGAAAAAAAATCTTAAGAAAATATGTATCATCATTAAATATAATAAGAATTGAAATACTATGAACAACGATCGTAATGAAATATGATGTTTTAACTGGAATTGATATCTTCTTACCGAAGCGGTGATCTAAAAAGATATGTCTTCTTGCCGCCGTTCTCTTTTTCATTTTTGTGGCTTGTGAAATTGTGTTGGCCTCATCAACCTTTTATAGTAAAGAGATATCTCAAATTAAATGATTAGATTGATCCAACGGCCATAATTGTTAACACTCGCATTTTTAGGGTTCACGAAACGCCAACTTAAACCTACTACATTGTATGTTTGTGGGCCGAGGCCCAAATACTCTATCGACATAAGCCCTGAAGCATCATACGTAATATATGTGTACAAATAGCGACAATGAGAATTAACCATTAAACAAGAAAATAATAGATACCAACAAAATGTGAGATAGTTAAAAAGATTAAAGAGTGGTATTATTGTTAATAATAATTAATATATATATATATATATATATATATATATATATATATATATATATATATATATATATATATATATATATATATATATATATATATATATATATTACAAAAAAAACTTATATGCATATGGTCATATAATCTTAGTGAACAAGATATTTTATCTTATTTGAAAAATAAATTAAACTAACAAGGATAATAATAAACATAAACTAAGATGGATTTGAATAAATAATGCATCAAATATTTATCCTTCATGTCTTTTAACATGAAGTGAAGTGGGAAAAATGAAGTTCTTCAAAATATGAATCAATTGACCGTACAAATTTTATATTTTGAAAGGTTAGGAAATATCGAGGAGAGTTCATTTACACACTAATAAAATTGTTGCATATGAAGAGAGATAAATCTCAACTACTTATTTTTTTTATGGAGAAAAATGAAGTGAGAGATAAACTAATATTTTTTTATTTAAAATTCCAATCAAGCTTTTTTATTTAAAAATTAAATATCTTATGAATCGTTAATTGTTAAGCAAAACAAAATATACCATTGTGGCGAGCATTTTATTATCTTTCAATAGCGGGTATTTTCATATATATTTGAAGAATATTTTTATTGTTTTTTACCTATTTTTCAGTATTGAAATTCGCATTACATATCGCATGTGATTTAACACTAACATGAACGTTCGAACACTGAATAGTTGTACTAAAATGAACATAAGTATTTGTATATAACTCCAAAGGTTTCCTCTTGCTTTGGTAATGAAAAGCACGCTTTAATGGCTTTCAAATCTCCACCCTATATAAGAGAGAAAATTTTACCAACTCACTAAAGTCACGTCATAAAAAAAAGTCACCTCAGTGATGACTTTGCATGCCGCGTCTACACTATTAAAATTGTGATTTTGCTTATACAAACTATATATCTAACATACAAATATATAAACCATGGCCATTAGTGAATGAGAATCGTGTGTTATGGAGTTATTTTACGCCATGAGCATTTTCAAATACCCTGGTCAAAATCACAACAAATTATCCCAAAAACATGCAATCAAGATCATTTCCAGAATTTAATGAATTTAACCCTAATATTTTTCAAATTGCTTGATCCGTTGATCATATGTTGATTTGTTACAGATTATGGATTCACCTGTAATATCGGATCCTGATAATCATCCTACAATTTCAATCAGACATATATGTTTTCTAGACTCTAGAGTTTGGTGACAATTTTGGGTTAAAATTTAATTTTTACTTTTAAGATTGTATTAATATTATTCATAGTTTTCAGTTCCAGATTTTGAGAAAATGTTGCTTAATTATCGCAAAACCATGAATTCATTTGACTAGGTATATGATGCTTTTATATGTTATTTTTGAAAGCTATGTCTTTGAACACTTATAGTGTTCAATTATTAAAACATCTGAAGTGATTTATTCTTATAGTTTTTATATGTCAGTCAAGTGTTTGTTACAATGTCACAGTGAAATATTTATTTCTTATAGTTTTTTATAGAAGATTATTTGAGGACAAAACTTTTTTTACATACCAATGGACTAATCTCCACCCCATCTTTATTTGATCTAATTGATGAGATTAATCACGACAATTTAAAAAACCCACTTTTATCCTTTTTTTTCAAGTATTAATATCTTTCAAACCATTAATCGTTAAGCAAAAAAAAAATATACCGTTACGAAGAGCATTTAATTATCTTTCTATAGATAGACACTTTGCTATAATTTCGAAAAAAAAATCGTTTTTTTTCACGTTTTTTTTGTTACCGAAAAAATCACATGTGATATTACATATCACATATTATATTACACTAATATCACATATGATACTATACTAATATCACATGTGATATTACACTAATATCACATGTGATATTACATATCACATGTGATTTTTTCGGTAACGAAAAAAAACATGAAAAAATGATTTTTTTTATTTGTCGAAAGTATATCAAAGTGCCCGTCTATAGAAAGATAATTAAATGTTCATCGCGATGGTGTAATTATTTTCGCTTAACGATTAACGGTTTAAAAGATATTTAAATTATAAAAAATATGTGAAATATTAAAATAATTTTAATCTCAACCATTGATTTCTTTTTAGATGAATGGTGGGCATAAGTCTCTTTGTATGTATGAAAAGTTTGGTATGTAATATAACTCTTCTCATAGTTTTTATATATTTATGATTTTGTTAGCTATGAACGCATGGTTCAGCATATAGGAATCAGGGAGGTATACGGTATTATCCATGTGGGTATGGTAATCTACGTATGGGTCAAGGCGGTAGGCCGCTACAAGGTGATGGATCTTACACTCGATAAAAGTGCATTGAAGGAGCTTTAATAGTTTTTGTAAGGTTTCTCCTTTCCATATCTTAAAAAGTTTACATATCTTTTGTTCTGTTATGTACTAACGTTTGTTATTTTCATGCTTTTGTGGTGATTTAAGTGCTAATGTTTTGGTGGTGTTCATCAACAAAATTTCTTTAAAGTGATAATGGATTGGTGGTGTTCATCATCAAATTTTCTTCAAGTGCTAATGTTTTGTATGAAGATGTGATAATATCAAATAATCTGAATATTTTAGTATCAATTTTCCCCTAATTATGCTCATAGTTACTATAGTTTCATGTGAAAATATACTCTAAATGTTTTATATTTCGTTTCAGGTCACGATTGAGCATAAGAATGAAGAAATGCGGAATTGGAAAGAAACATCTCAAAAAATACCTGAACTTGTTAGATTAGTGAATGTTACGGCGTAAGTGAATCGATCAACTTACCCCGCAATAGAAGATGTCACAAAAGACCAAAGTCAACGCATTAAAAGGATACGTCATAATCCCATCGACTAGGTTAAGCCGTAAATATCTATGGACTTGCAATATTTCAGTGATCAAGAAGGTTGCGCCGTAACGACACTCATTGGGTTACGGTGTAGATTTGCACAAAAAATGTTCGAGAGTTTTGCGGTGTGACCCTTTCATCATGGTTACGCCGTAACTATCTACACAACTGCGAGACATTTAGTAATAAGGGAACTTACAATGTAACCCCTCACTTATGGTTACGCTATAACTTAATTGATTCTATATAAGCAAGCCCTAATTCTGCATTTTGACATCATTCACTCAACGCAGAAGTTGAAGGACGACTAGGGTTGCATCAAGGACGATTTCCAGCAGTTCGAGAAGATTTTCCAATGGAGATTCATACCATTCCATTTATAGCTTTAGCGTATCATAAAGTATTTGTATCAAACTTAATGTTTACTAATTCTTTGATTATGAACATTGTTATTTTTGTACTTTTTACTATGAGAGGCTAAAAACTTCATGTGATAGCCTAGCTATGAAATTATATATGCTTTGATTCATGCTCCTTGTCTATTTATGCTTTAGGCATATATCTTGTTAAGCCTATCTTTGAATCCCCGCGTTTTGGTAGTATTGAAGCTAGGGTAGAACCTAAAATGCTAGTTAGTATATAAACATTTGAACACTAGCCTTATAGGTAACTTGAGGTGTGACCATCATCCTTGTGTGGAATTGACCATGTTTCCACCACACTAGAATAGATACTTAAGAAGTGTAGATAAACCTTACGTGGACCAAATAAGGGTTTAAGTGTCAAATGGCACTAGATAGGTCTTAGAGATAGTTGGTACTTAATGACTAGGAACTAGATACTTGACCACCCATGACCATCAGGGTTTAAATCAAGGGACTATAGGTACCTAATGACTTAGAACCACTACATAAGGCGAGATATAGACATTGCACGTAGTAACTAAATCATTGCATGATAAAGTAGTAACCGGGTTAACACATTCTTCTCTATTGATTATCATCACATTTCATTTCTGTTTTATTAATTAGTTAATTAATCTTAAAACCATTTTCGTAACAATTAGAACTTAAATTATACTTCGCCATTAGCCCTTGGGAAGACCTCAGTTTTACCAATTACTAAACTACATACAACCAGGTAAACTTGTCGTTAGTGCAATAGTAGATCATAGGTAAATGAGTCATTATAAATTTATAACGTGATCTAGAAAATAAGTATCAAGATGACCTCAAAAGAATCTTAGAAAACTTAGTTTAGGATTTGGAATAACACACATGTTATTAACTTTGTAAGAAACTACAACAACGACAATAGTATTTGTTGATCCCAGTTAAACACTTGATCGAATTCCTTAGCTTGTATAAGGTTAGTTATATTAGATAAATCTAACACAACTAAAGTAGAAACCGTGCTTGAAAGTATTAAAGTTTATGCGGAATCTAAACTTTATTATTTAGAAGAATTCTTCAATGAAACAATAAACTTAATTAACAAAGAATAAGCCTTAATATTATTAATAATAATACGAATACTCAACAGTATTAGGGTTACAAAACCTTCTTTTATACACCAAGGAGTCGTTCTAGGCTACAATACTTTCCTAAGTATATCATATTTTTTCTATTATTATCTAATACAAATCTTTAGGCACACGACTTACCATACATATCTAATAAGCAGTAGTAACCTTGAAGTCTTGAACAACACTAAATCATACTAACAGTCTTAACTATTGCAATGGCAGCAGTAACTTCCTCAACAGTCTTAACTTTGCACCAACAACATTAACATACTTGGTGTATATTCAGTAAAGTTCTTCAGCAGGACAAACTTTGTAAGAGCAGTTGTGATCTTTGTGTTGGCAGCAGTAAACACTTAGCATTTTTTTCATTGAAGTTCATGAGCAATCTTAAATCCATAGAGCAGTAGTAACACAAACAGCATTAAGGAGCTTTTAATCCCAAGAATACTCCCCTAAACTTGATATTCATCTACAAAATCATCAAGTTTCTTCATTCAAAGCTTCATAATCACCAGGAGGATGCTTCCAAACACTTCATTTCCTCTTAAGCTGTTTAACCATCTTTCTGCAGAGCATCATAGCCATCTCACCATATTCATCAACCTGAAGCTTCTTATCCAACATCTGTGTAATGGCAGGTGGTGACAAGGGATATGTTTTCTCCACCAACATGTAGACTTGAAATCCTTTCATTGCCAAGGAATGAACTCCACAGGAGTCATACATCTTCCAAAACAATTCTTCATTTTGAAACTGATTTTGCCATACTCTATCCTATGGATGTGGTTCAAACATTACCTTCAAATCACCCCATAAGACTCTGTCCATGATATTAGTTGGCCTTGTTGATCCATACCTAGTCTTCACCAATTTCCACAGTGTTTCTAAATCATCTCTATCAAAACTCTTAAGCATGTTACCAAAGATGGCATACATCTGGGATTTGCCATCAGCCTTTATAATCTCCTAATGCATTTTCTTCCTTCTTGGTAAATCTTCGAATCAACAATACTTGGAGGTTTAGTGGATAAAGGAACAATATCAATGGTCATTTCTTCATCATCAGAAACAACTTCTATTAATTTTTTGATCTCAACTGTTTCTTTGTCATCTTCATCCATTTTTTGCTTCTTGGTGATCTCAGGCTCTAGCTCTAACTCTGTGCCTGCCCTCTTTGCACTGCTTCCCACCAACTCTGTTTCCATATCAATAAATGTGTTTACTCTCTTAAAAGCTCTGTCAAACAGTTCCTGGATCTTTTCAAAACTCATATTTTTGAACTGACTAGGCTTCCATCCATCCATGTTCTTCAAATAAGTACACATTATGTTCCTTTGTTGAGCTTTGGTGGGTGGTTTGTTTCTCTTAGCTTCTGCCCTCTTTTCTGCAAAACGTCTTCTTCTAGTTTCTAAGAGCTCCATAAATAAATTAGCTTTGTTCTCCATGGATAACTCTTCTTACTCTTCTTGCAGCATTCTCTGAGCTAACAGATGATCAACATCACACTTTGCTTCTATATCTTCCCATGTATCCAACAAAACAATGTTGGCTTCTTCTGCTAGTCTTGCTTTCTCCTTTAACACTCTGTCTTCCTTATCAAACTGTTCTTACAATTTTCTTATAGCTTTTTCATTAGCTTTGAGTTGAGCTTTCTTAGACAGAGGTTCTTCCATAATACTTTTTCCTTTATCTGTTGATGGTTGTGAAGTTATTGTTGTTGTTGTTGTTGTTGTTGTTGGCTCTTTGATTACAACCCCTTTCACCTTGGGTCTTGTGTTTTTTAAGGCTTCTGGTGCTTCGATTATCATTGTCAAACCCATATCCAAACTGATAACTGAATATTTACTTCGGTTCGGTTTAGTTTTGACCAATTCGATTTGGTTACGAATTTAGTTAAGTTTTCTTCAGCTCGGTTCAGTTTCGATTTTCGGCTACTGTGGATATTACCCGATACTTGAACACCCTTACTCATAAGCTTAGGCTTATGACTTATATAAGCCTTTATAAACTCGTGTAACAAGCAAGACTTATTTTATAAATCGGTTTATTTTAAAAGTTTAAATCCCCATAAACCCCTTCCCAAACACAATGATAAGTTTTTTTTGAACAAAACACAATGATAAGTTGATTAGATTTTGAATTGCAAATCGACATCTTAAAAAAAAAAAGAAAAAAGAAAAAAGGGAAAAAAAACCCCACCTAAACATATCTTTGATCCACCTATTTATGGAAAAGATACTTTTTCAACCAAAACGACATCACTTTACAGAGGTAACTTTCTTTTCACCCTTCTTTTACTCCCCCACCGAATCAAACACTCTCATTCAATTTTCCGGCAAGTCCTACTAAACCCTAAAAAAACAAAAACCCTAAAATTTGAAATGGACAGAGACGAAGGGAAAGTGTTCATAGGAGGAATATCATGGGACACAACTGAAGAAACCCTAACCGACTACTTCTCCAAATACGGCAATGTTTCCCAGACTGTTATCATGCGTGACAAGGTTACTGGTCGTCCACGTGGCTTTGGTTTTGTCGTTTTCTCTGATCCCAATGTTCTTGACACTGTTCTTCAAGACAGACATACTATTGAAGGTCGCACTGTAAGTAGTACTACTATTTTTTTTTTCTAATTAATTTTTAGGGTTTTGGTTGAATGTGTGAATATCGTGTTTTATGCGTTTTCTAGTTGGTAATTTTGGCTGTGGTTAATTTTAGGTTGTTTGTGTTTAGGCATTATTAATGGCACTAGTTATGTTATTGGTTTTCGGTTAGTTAATGCGATGACGTCGAGATTTGTAAATGTGTTTTAGCGGAGATTCGGGACGATTTAGTTTAGCTACACCGTTGATTGTAGATGCTACATGTTTGTGTTTTTGTGATTTTTTCAATGAATTGAATTTTGAGTTTCATATATGGACATGTTTGATCTTGGTACCACAAAAAGGGGAGGGCTTTACCTGGTTTGATTCTATCTGCCAGTGGGCTCAAACCCTATAGATTAGTCAGCCAAAAGGTCGGAAATCTTGGTTACAACGAGTGAATCCTTCAGCTATTCTTATGTAATGTGTTTATATATTTACTTGTTTAGTAACTATCACTTTCTTTTTGGCATACCATTGAGGTAGATTGGTTTTTTTTGGGTCTGTTTAAGATTCGTGTTTAGAGGTAGGTAGTGCGTTAAATGGTCATAGAGTTTGGTTCTATGGTTATTACACTTATGCTTAATTTCTCGTCTCCTAGTCAACAACCAATGAGCTTACTTATATTTATCTTCGATACTAATTGGTGTGAATTTAACGTCTTTGTTTACATGCTTATGCAAACAACTGGTGTATCTCTGAAACTAACTGGAGTCATTGGTTTCTTGGTTAAATCATAAATGCAACTAATATCATTTAGACCAGGGTGTTTCTTATTGCTAACGTATCTTTGTAATGTCGTGTTTACTTGAATTCTGGTTCAGTCTATGCTTCTTGCCTTACATTTGATTCACGTGACATGTTTTATTTTCATTCCTTTGTGGCGTGTGATCTGGTTTGGAACTTCTAGTCATGCTTACCGTATCTTTCTCTACGGCATACTTATTAACTCATATAGCATTAAGCTTGATGGTATCATCATTCAAGAAAGAAATCCTTATCTGTTTGCTTATATATATGTGTACTGTGAGTCCATGAATGATTTGATTGCCTCTTTCAATAGTATTATATGTTTGGGTTCTTAGTGTGATACCTTGTCTGTATATGCAGTAATCTGTTTGTTTTATTCTTTATTATGCAATTACTCTTCTTTTTTTCGTCGTCGGTGCATATGCTCTAGTGTATATCTGTAGCTTACTTCTGGTGTCCAGGTGGAAGCCAAGAGAGCTTTATCAAGGGAAGAACAACAAACATCAAGACCTGGAAGTAATGTTGGTAGGAACTCTGGAGGGGCGGCAAATTACAGAACAAAAAAGATATTTGTTGGTGGATTGCCTGCCACCTTGACAGAAGAACAATTCCGTCAGTACTTTGAAAGTTATGGTGATGTAACGGATGTAGTGATAATGTTTGACCAAAACACCCAGAGGCCTCGAGGATTTGGTTTCATCACATTTGACACAGAAGATGCTGTTGATAGAGTTCTCCAGAAGACCTTCCATGAACTGAACAATAAGGCCGTTGAGGTGAAACGAGCACTTCCTAAGGATGCAACTCCTGGCGGTGGTGGTGGGCGTGGCGGTGGCTATCAAGGTAATAATTCTTCTGGCTCTTTTGATCGTCAAATGGATGGTAATAGATTCCTGCAGCCAAGTGCTGGTGGTGGCTACTCTGCGTATTCTGGCTATGGTCAACCATCTTATGGTTTTGGTGGACCAAATGCTAATGCCGGTTATGGGGGATACGGGAGTTATGGCATTGGTGGTTATGGTGGTGGTCCTGCTGGCTATGGTGGTCCTGCTGGGGCATACCCGAGTGGTGCAAATGCTGGTTATTTAGGTGGTAATCCTGGTGCATTGAAATCTCCATGGGGTGGTCAGAGTCCTGGTTATGGTAGTTTGGGTTATGGTCCCAATGCAGGTTATGGAAGTAATGTTTCTGCACCGAGTCAGTCTGCTACTGGAGCTTCTGGGTATGGTAGTCAAGCCTATGGTTATGGCAACTATGGTAGTAATGATGGCTACAACACCAACCCTGGTGGGTACGGAGCTGCTGCTGGGCGCTTTGGGCCAGGAGGTGCTGCAAGCGGAGATCAGCAAGGGACAGGTGGTGGTTATAACGGACAAACCGGCTACTCTAATGCAGCTTGGAGATCAGACTCGTGAAAAGGTCTTTGCTTTCAGTGGATCATGACATTATCTTCAACCGTAGTTGGCTGGCGACATCCATGGCTGAGATCCAATGATGGATGATGAGAACATAGTCAAAAACTGGTTGGATTGCTTGAATCTTTGTAGTATGCTTATTATTTATTTTCGTAGTGTTAGTACTACAAGTAGTTTATGTCGTTTCTAATTGCATAAAGATGGTAGAGTGTAGCTCAAATTCGCCATGGCTGTGTGTGCTTTCCTTTATTAAGTGCTTTTTTTTCCACTGCTAAGTCAAAGTTGCAGGTATTTAGACATATTTTATGTCTCTTACCCTTGGCAGGTTTCTTACTATGCGACTTTGAAGTCTGTAGTATACATTCATGCAGATATTGTTTGTGCCTTTACCAATGCTTATAATGCCTTGCTATTGTTAAAGGGTATGATCGGTAGCGAGTAGCAATAGTCCTAAAGATATTGCTTGCCACTGTGATCGATAATCATTCCCTTTGTCATTTTCTTCTACTCTACAGGATGAGAGAAGCTGATTCTGAAGTGGGGTCATGGCTTCATTTCTGACATACAACTCATTGTCTGATAAGAAGATGACTTACTTGGGGTAAGGGGATTCGTAATGCACGGAACTGGTAAAGGGTGTTGAACAGCAGCAGTGCTTGCATTCCTTTGTTTCTCAGTTATTATTTAAAAATAAGCAGAATGGAGCCTTGGTTGATTAAATTTTGTGTAATTGATTGTTTCCAACTTAAATCTTCGGATATCTGTTTAACAATTTGTTTTAAATTCACTTATTTTTTAAGTTGTCTGTGCATATTATGCATAGAGAATGCAGTAAGATGATGTTATACGCCTAAACTATTGTTCTATAGGCCGTGCTGCTATGATTGGTTATACAATGTGTTGTAGGGTTTGTTGTTGTTGATGTTAGTAAGCTAAATGGCTCGTTTTAGGAGGTGTTTGTTTAAGCTTATTTGTGGATTAATAATGGGCTTTTGTAGTTTCCGCTTATGATTTATGAACCTATTGTTTATGACTTCTATAAGCTTATCATGTCATAATAAAATTATGTATACTCGTAGGTTTTAAAATAAGCTTAAAACATGGACTTATCGAACATAAGCCAAAACCAAACAACTTATAAGCTTAAAAATAAGCTTAAACAAACACCCCCTTATGATAAAAAGCATGGAGATATGGATTGAATTCCTAACCTTCATTCGCTACATATCCTCAACTATTTGGCATCTTATCAATGAGGATCAAGATCCCTTCATTTTTAAATTTCTCAATTTCTTTTCATGTTAACATGTTGCGAGAGAGAGAGAGCGCAATTAAATGAGCTCTATATTTTTTACTTAATAATGATCCCACTATTTAAATTACTTTTATTTGATCTATTTGAGATGACAAAATATGAGAACCAAACATTAGATAATCCTAATCCTATCAACATACACTATGAGTTGTGATCTACAATCTTTAAGTTGATTGACGGTATAGTGCAAGAGTTTAATCTATTTAAGTAGAATTATCGTATCGAAAATTAGTACGGTAGTATTTATGAAATTATCTAACAACTAGTTTTCAAATAAGTTATAGTTCTATAAAAGGGCAAATGGCACAAAAAGACACTCAACTTAGGGTCTGTTTTAATTAAGGTGCTCCATCTTTTTTCGGCAATTTTGATGAAATTCATATGGATTCTACCATGCCATTTTCACCAGAGGAACCTTCAACTGCAACAAAATCTAAAAGTAAAAAAAGAAAACTCGAAGAAGAATCCAATTCAAGTATTATGAGTATGGTTGATGTGGTGGCTGATGCGATAAAGGAAGGTAATGTTGTTTTACAAGAAACTCATATTATATTTGGGAAGAGCTTTTCAACGTGAATACACTGAGGAAGAAATTTACAAGGAACTTGAGCCTTTGGATTTATATGATGATGTCCTATCAAATGATCTTATATTTTTGTGGATCACCCGAAAAAAGCGCGACTATTATTTAGTTGCCCTCTTAATATGCGGGTGAACTTGCTAACAAAAATGATGGGATCAAGTGACGAAATGAATTCGACTTGAACTTATCTTCGTCTTGGAAAAAACCATGACATTTATCTTTATTTTTTATTTATTTTTTAACACGCTAAATTTGGTTTATTGATTTGACTTGGAACATATTTAAGTTTTGTTTTAATCTTGATGATGACTTTAAAGTGCATGTTTGATCGGATGCTATAAAATCAGGTTTATTTACCTATGAAAGGTATTATTGTAAAATTGATGAGTACTATTCTTTCTCTCCTCTCCAACTCACGAACACAAAAAAATTATGTCTTTTTCTCTTTCCTCTTTAACTCGGGAGCAAAAAAAATACAATACTCTCTTATTCTTTTCACACCTCATCTTCTCATACATTTACTCTTCTTTCCTCATTAAACTCTTAAACTCGGGAACAGAGAGTTAATAGGAAAAATAATAATAAACGAAACCGATTAAAAAACCGATGATTCGATTTTTTTTTTTTCTTTTTTTTTTTAATTTATAAAACCAAAAGTTATGTTCGGTTTGATTTTAGCAAAAACACCAAACCGACAAAATGCATATAATCTTAAAAACTCATGTTTCAGTTGTTTCGTTTCTTGAATGTATCATTTATAACATACAAACAATTATTATCTAGAATTTTTGCCATTGTTAGTTTTTTTATTGTCGTTATTGTGTTACTTTACGACGCATAAACAATTTTTTATGATAGATAGTTTCTTATTGTCTTTATTTTGTGTTTCTTTGTTCTTGAAACTTGAAAAGGTTATATATTTTACGTTAGAAATTCGACCTTGAAAAACCAAACTGCGATAAACGAAATAAAAACCGAAAAATTGTACCTAGAATAAACCGAAACTAAATGGTTTCTAAAAGCAAAAACCGAATATTTTTGGTTTGGTTTCTATTTTAGCCAAAAATCGAGCCAAACGGAACCATGCTAACGTAACTCATTTTGGTAAGATACACGGTGTTAAAATTTGTGTGTGGAGAAATCACATGTGATTTACTATTTTCAAATCACGTGTGATTTTATAAAATCACATTTAGTTTCATAAAATCACATATGATTTCTTCAAACGTAAATTTCTAACACTTACAAAAAAAATGCTGAAAAAAAAGTTTCTCGAAAGTATATAGAATTGTCCCTCTATATATAAATGATTTAATTCTCGTGGTGATGGTATGATTTTTTTCCACGTAACGATTAACGGTTTGTGAGATGTTTAATTTTTTTAAAGAAGGGTGATTTACTTTATTTTTTATTTATTATTATTTTTTTTTATCAAAAGATGGATGTTTATGATTGGTTTATTAGATTTTTAAAAAATATTGGATCTAAATTGATTTTTTTCACATTAATAGAGAAGAGAAAAGTTCTTTTGTGGACTACTTTTTGTCTACAAACTGAGGGACAAATCCCCACCATCCATCTAGTTTGATCTAATGGTGGGGATTAACCTAAGATTTAATAAGAAAACCTAAGTCCATGTCTTTTTTCCTCCTTTTTTTTTGTCTTTTTGTTTTTTTTATTTATTCACTTTTTTATTTTTATTTTTTTTGCCTATTTTATTTAATTCACGTTTTTTTTAATAAATGTTTTTTTAAGTCACGTTTTTTTCTTTAATTTTTTAAATTCGCGTTTTTTTTAAATTCAATTTTTTCACTTTATTACGTTTTCGTCCGATTTTGTCTGTTTTCATATGTTTATATACGTTTTTGTCCGTTTTCATACGTTTTCATCCGTTTTTGTAAGTTTTCGTCCGTTATCATACGTTTTTGTCCATTTTCATACATTTTTGTCCGTTTTTAGACGTTTTTGTTAGTTTTCATACGTTTTCTGCAGTTTTAAACGTTTTTAGACGTTTTTGTCCGTTTTCATACGTTTTCGTCCATTTTTTTTACGTTTTCGTCCGTTTTTCTCCATTTTCATACATTTTCGGCAGTTTTATACGTTTTCAGACGTTTTTGATCGGTTTCATACGTTTTCGTCTGTTTTCATCCGATTTTTTACGTTTTCGTCTGTTTTCATCCGATTTTTTACGTTTACGTCTGTTTTCAGACGTTTTTGTATGTCTTCATCCGTTTTCATATGTTTTTGTCCATTTTTATACGTTTTCGTTTGTTTTCATAAGTTTATATACGTTTTCGTCCATTCTCACACGTTTCAATTTGCTTTTATACATTTTTGCCTGTTTTTAGATGTTTTCGTCTGTTTTTATACGCTTTCGGCAGTTTTACATGTTTTCATACGTTTTCGTCTGTTTCATACGTTTTAGTCCGTTTTCGTCTGCTTTCTTTCGTATTCGTCCATTTCTCATACGTTTTCGGCCATTTTTAGACGTGTTTTTATGCTTTCCTACATATTTGTTCATTTTTGTCCATTTTCATGCGTTTCTAAATATCACATTGATATTTTTAATATCACTAGTGATATTTAGAATATCACAAAATATCACTTGTGATATTAAGAATAACAATTGTGATATTCAGAAACGTATAAAAACAGACGAAAACGTATGAAAAATGAACGAAAGCGAGTGAATACGGACAAAAACATTAGAAAGTGGAAAAAAAACGTGAATTAAAAAAACGTGAAATCACTTGTGATATTCTGAATATCACTTGTGATATTCTGAAAATCACTTATAATTCTCATGTTACAAAACATTTATTGAAAATCAATTGTGATATTCATAATATCACTTGTGATATTCAGAATATCGCTTTAGAATAAGTGGTATTATGAATAATTGAATATCACAAGTGATATTCAGAATATCACAAAATATCACATGTGATATTATGAATATCTCAAGTGATATTCAGATTATCACACAATCGCTTGTGATATTCAAAAACGTATGAAAATCACTTGTGATACTGAATATCACTTGTGATACTGAATATCACTTGTGATATTCAAAAACGTATGAAAATCACGTGTGATATTCTGAATATCACATGAATATCACAAGTGATATTCAGAATATCACAAGTGATATTCAGAATATAACAAAATATCACTTGTGACATTATGAATATCACAAGTGATATTCAGATTATCACAGAAGATCACTTGTGATATTCGAAAACGTATGAAAACGTCTGAAATGGTCGAAAACAATTAAAAACGAACGAAAATGAATGAAAACGGAAAAAATATCACTTGTGATATTCAGAATATCACTTATGATATTCAGAATGAGTGATATTATGAATATCACAAGTGATATTCAGAATATCACTTATGATATTCAGAATATCACTTATGATATTCAGAATGAGTGATATTATGAATATCACAAGTGATATTCAGAATATTACAAAATATCACTTGTGATATTATGAATATCTCAAGTGATATTCAGATTATCACAGAATATCGCTTATGATATTCAAAAACGTATGAAAATCAATTGTGATATTCAAAAACGTATGAAAATCACTTGTGATATTCTGAATATCACAAGTGATATTCAGAATATCACAAAATATCACTTGTGACATTATGAATATCACTTGTGATATTCAGATTATCACAGAAGATCACTTGTGATATTCAAAAACGTATGAAAACGTCTGAAATGGTCGAAAACAATTAAAAACGAACGAAAATGAATGAAAACGGACAAAATATCACTTTGATATTCAGAATATAACTTATGATATTCAGAATGAGTGATATTATGAATATCGATATTCAGAATATCACAAAATATCACTTATGATATAATGAACATCTCAAGTGATATTCAGATTATCACAGAATATCGCTTGTGATATTAAAAAACGTATGAAAATCACTTGTGATACTGAATATCACTTGTGATATTCAAAAACGTATGAAAATCACTTGTGATATTCTGAATATCACATGAATACCACAAGTGATATTCAGAATATCACAAGTGATATTCAGAATATCACAAAATATCACTTGTGACATTATGAATATCACAAGTGATATTCTGATTATCACAGAAGATTACTTGTGATATTCAAAAACGTATGAAAACGTCTGAAATGGTCGAAAACAATTAAAAACGAACGAAAATGAATGAAAACGGACAAAATATCACTTGTGATATTCAGAATATCACTTATGATATTCAGAATGAGTGATATTCAGAAAATTACAAAATATCACTTGTGATATTATGAATATCTCAAGTATTCAGATTATCATAGAATATCGCTTGTGATATTGAAAAACGTATGAAAATCACTTGTGATACTGAATATCACTTGTGATATTCAAAAACATATGAAAATCACTTGTGATATTCAGAATATCACAAGTGATATTCAATATATCACAAAATATCACTTGTTATATTATGAATATCACAAGTGATATTCAGATTATCACAGAATATAACTTGTGATATTCAAAAACGTATGAAATGGTCGAAAACAATTACAAACGAACGAAAATGAATGAAAACGGACGAATATGTAGGAGATAGGATGAAAACGGACGAAAACAGATGAAAACGTATGAAAACAGACGAAAACGTATGAAAACGGACGAAAACGTATGAAAACGGACGAGAACGTCTAAAAACGGACGAGAACGTATAAAAACGAACGAAAAAGTATGAAAAGGGACAAAAAAGTAAGAAAACAGGCGAATGCGTATGAAAACGGGCGAAAGCTTAAGAAAACGGGCGAAAGCTTATGAAAACGGACGAAACATATGATAACGGATGAAAACAGACGAAAACGTAGAAAACGGATGAAAGCGTATAAAAACTGATGAAAACGGACAAAAACGTTAGAAAACGGACGAAAACGTATGAAAACGGGCGAAAACGTATAAAAACAGACGAAAACGTATGAAAATGAACAAAAACGTCTGAAAACAGACGAAAACGTATGAAAATGGGGGGAAACGTAAGAAAACGGACCAAAACGTAAGAAAACGGACGAAAACGGGCGAAAACGGGCGAAAACGAATGAAAATAGATGAAAACGAGCAAAAACGTAAGAAAACAGACGAAAACGTATGAAAATGGGCGAAAACGTAAAAAAATTGGCGAAAACGTAATAAACCGACGAATATGTATGAAAAAAACGTAAAAAAAAGACGATTTTTTTTTTTTAAAAAAACGCGAAAAAAAAGAAAAAGAAAAAAAAAACTGTGAATTAAAGAAAAAAACTTGAATTAAAGAAAAAAAAAGGAAAAAAAAATGAATAAATAAGAAAGACAAAAAGACAAGGAAAAAAAAAACATGGACTTAGGTTATCATATTAGAGGAAAATTCAAATGTATACCCTTATTTTGGTGCATACCAATGGATAAATCCCCACCATCCATTTAATTTGATCTAATGGTGGGGATTAACCTAAGATTAATGGGGAAACATAAGTCCATGTTTTTTTTCTCCTTTTTCTTAGTCCTTTTGTCTTTTTTTATTTTTCTTTTTTACCTTTCTTTATTTCCTTTTTTTCCTTCTTTTTTTTTTCCTTGCCTTTTCTTTTCACGCTACTTTCTTTTGCGTGCTTTTTATTTTTTTTTTATTTTATTTTTTTTTTCCTTTTTAGTTTACACGCTTCTTTTTTTCTTTTTTTTACACGATTCGTTTTCTTCTTTTTTTTTCGTTTTAATTCACGTTTTTTCCTAACAAACGTTTTTTTTCACTTTCATACATTTTCGTCTGTTTTCATACGTTTTCATACGTTTTTGTTTGTTTTCGCCCGTTTTTTCTTACGTTTTCGTCCGTTTTCATACGTTTTTGTCTGTTATCATACGTTTTTGTTCGTTTTCGCCCGTTAACGTCTGTTTTCATACGCTTTCATATGTTTTCTTACATTTTCGTTCGTTTTCATACACTTTCGTCAGCTTTCATACGTTTTCGTTCGTTTTAATACATTTTTGTCCGTTTTCTTTCGTTTTCGTCTATTTTTCATACGTCTTCGTCCGTCTTCAGACGTGTTTTTACGCTTTCATACATTTTTGTTCGTTTTCATACATATTCGTCAGTTTTCGTTCGTTTCATACTTTTTGGTACGTTTTCATCCGTTTTCTTTCGTTTTCGTTCATTTTTCAAACATTATGTTTTTACTCTTTCATACGTTTTCTTCTGTTTTCATACATTTTCGTTCGTTTTCTTACGTTTTTGTCAATTTTTTCATTCGTTTTTGTTCGTTTTTAAATATCTTTTGCAATTTTCAGACGTTCATATGTTTCTAAATATCACAAGTGATATTCTGAGATATTCTAAATACCACAAATTATATTCTTAATATCACAAGTGATATTCAGAATATCACAAGTGATATTTTGAATATTACAAGTGATTTTATGTGATGACACGGACAATATCACAAGTGATACTATAAGTAACACAAATGATATTCTGGATATTATAAGTAATATTCTGTGATATTCAAAGTATCACAAGTGAAATTCTGAATATTATAAGTGATTTTCTGAGTTTGACAAGTGATTTTCAACAAATGTTTGTAACATGAAAAATCACAAGTGATAGATATTCAGAAATTCACAAGTGATATTTAGAATATCACCATTGATATTCTAACAAACACAAGTGATATTCTGAATATCATTTGTGATATTTGGAAATGTATAAAAACGGACGAAAACATAAAAAAAAATAGACGAAAACGTATAAAAAATCACTTGTGATTTTCTGAATATCACAAGTGATATTCTAAATATCACAAATTATATTCTGAATATCACAAGTGATATTTTCGTGATATTCTGAATATCACAAGTGATATTCTGAATATCACAAGTGATATTGTGTGATATTCAATTGATATTCTGTGATATTTTGAATATCACAAGTGATTTTCTGTGATATGGAGAATATCACAAGTGATACTATGAGTACCACAAATGATATTTTAGATATTATAAGTAATATTCTGTGATATTAAAAGTATCACAAGTGATATTCTGAATATTATAAATTATTTTCTGAATTTGACAAGTGATTTTCAACAAATGTTTTGTAATATGAAAATCACAAGTGATATTTAGAATATCACCATTGATATTCAGAAAAACACAAGCGATATTCTGAATATCATTTGTGATATTCGGAAACGTATAAAAACGGACGAAAACATAAAAAAAATTGACAAATACGTATGAAAACGAATGAAAATATAAGAAAATCACAGAAAATCACTTGTGAATATCGCAAGTGATATTCTAATTATCATAAGTTATATTCTGAATATCACAAGTGATATTTTGTGATATTTAGAATATCACAAGTGATATTCTGAATATCACAAGTGATACAAGTGATTTTCTGTGATATGGAGAATATCACAAGTGATACTATGAGTACCACAATTGATATTCTTGATATTATAAGTAATATTCTGTGATATACAAAGTATCACAAGTGATATTCTGAAAATCATAAGTGATTTTCTAAATTTGACAAATGATTTTCAACAAATGTTTTGTAACATGAAAATCACAAGTGATAGATATTCAGAAAATCACAAGTGATATTTAGAATATCACCATTGATATTCATAAAAACACAAGTGATATTCTGAATAACATTTGTGCTATTCGGAAACGTATAAAAACGGACGAAAACGTAAAAAAAAATGGACTAATACGTGTGAAAACGGACAAACTATGAAAACAAACGAAAACATAAGAAAATCACAAGTGATATTCTAGATATCACCGAATATCACTTGTGATATTCAGAAATCACTGAATATCACTTGTCATATTAAGAAAATCACAAGTGATATTTAGAATATCACCATTGATATTCAGAAAAACACAAGCAATATTCTGAATATCATTTGTGATATTCGAAAACGTATAAAAACGGACGAAAACATAAAAAAATGGACAAATACATATGAAAACGAACGAAAATATAAGAAAATCACAGAAAATCACTTGTGAATATCGCAAGTGATATTCTAAATATCACAAGTTATATTCTGAATATCACAAGTGATATTCTGTGATATTCAGAATATCATATTCTGTGATATTTAGAATATCACAAGTGATACAAGTGATTTTCTGTGATATGGAGAATATCACAAGTGATACTATGAGTACCACAATTGATATTCTTGATATTATAAGTAATATTCTGTGATATACCAAGTATCACAAGTGATATTCTGAAAATCATAAGTGATTTTCTGAATTTGACAAGTGATTTTTAACAAATGTTTTGTAACATGAAAATCACAAGTGATATTTAGAATATCACCATTGATATTAATAAAAACACATGTGATATTCTGAATAACATTTGTGCTATTCGGAAACGTATAAAAACGGATGAAAACGTAAAAAAAATGGACTAATACGTATGAAAACAGACGAAAACATAAGAAAATCACAAGTGCTATTCATAATATCACAAGTGATATTCAGAAAATCACAAGTGATATTCTAGATATCACCGAATATCACTTGTGATATTCGGAAATAACTGAATATCACTTGTGATATTCAGAAAATCACAAGTGATATTCTAGATATCACTGAATATCACTTGTGATATTCAGAAATCACTGAATATCACTTGTGATATTCAGAAATCACTGAGTATCACTTGTGATATTCAAAAATCATTTGTGATATTCAGAAACGTAAGAAAATAGACGAAAATGTAAGAAAAAGGACGAATACCTATGAAAACAGACAAAAACGTATAAAAGCGTAAAAACACGTATGAAAACGGACAAAAACGTATGAAAAATAGACGAAAACGAAAGATTACGGATGAAAACGGACGAAAATGTTCCTGAATATCACATTTGATATTCAGAATATCACTTGTTTTTTTCTGAATATCAATAGTGATATTCTAAATATCAATTGTGATTTTCTGAATATCTATCATTTGTGATTTTCTGAATATCACATGTGATTTTCATGTTACAAAACATTTGTTGAATATCACTTGTCAAATTTAGAAAATCACTTATGATATTCAGAATATCACTTGTGATCACTGTTGCAAAAATCGGCCAAATCGTCCGATTAATCGGTAATCGGCCCAGGACCTTGGAGAGAATTCCACGGAAATCGGTCGAGTCAAGAAAATCGGCCGATTAATCGGTAAAAAATCTAATCGGCCCCCGACCGCCTCAATACCGATTCATGATTTTTGCAACATTGCTTGTGATACTCTGAATATCACAAAATATTACTTATGATATCCAGAATATCATTTGTGGTACTCATAGTATCACTTGTGATATTCTGCATATCACAGAAAATCACTTGTGATATTCAGAATATCACTTGTGATATTCTCAAAATCACAGAATATCAATTGTGATATTTCGAATATAACAAAATATCACTTGTGATATTCAGAACATAATTTGTGATATTTAGAAACATATGCAAACGTATGAAAATTGCAAAAAACGTTTAAAAAACGGACGAAAACGAATGAAAAAATGAACGAAAACGTAAGAAAACAAGGTTGTAAAAATCGCTAGGCGCAAGTGAGGCGGTCGGGTAGGGTCTAGCGGTTAGTCGGTTAGGTAGGGATTAATCGGGGATTAATCAGATTGGAATTTTTATGCACAAAATTGTAATATTAGATATTATATTATATTATATGTACGAGATAAGCATAATGCATCAAAGTTTAAATATTTCAAGTATTCAAATATAAAAGTAATACATAATTCTTCAAAGTTTAAAGTCAAACATAGATATTACTCGGTTTGTTGACTATTTTGAAGCGATCTTTGACTGATTTTGTCCTACTAATCGGTTTGTTGACTGATTTTTAAGCGATTTTGACTGATTTTTATGCGATTTTGTTGACTGATTTTTATGTGATTTTGTTCAATTAATCAGATTAGACTTATTTTGTCCGATTAATCGGTTTGTTGACCGATTTTAAAGCGATCTTTGACCAAAACAATTAAATAGGCCGATTATGATAAATCAAAGCGCTTAGTGAGCAATCAGCGATTATGCGGGGATTAATCGACCGCCTGGACCGATTTTTACAACAGAGTAAGAAAACGATAAAAAATGTATCAAAATGGAAGAAAACATATACAAGTGTATAAACATGTATGAAAAGGACAAAAACGTTTGAAAATGGACGAAAACGAAAGAAAACAGATGAAAACGGACGAAAACGTTTGAAAACGAACGAAAACATAAGAAAATGGGCGAATATGTTTGAAAACGGATGAAAACGTATGAAACCGTAAAAACACGTCTGAAAACAGACGAAAACGTATTAGAAATGGACGAAAACGAAAGAAAATGGTGGAAAATGTATTAAAACGAACGAAAACGTATGAAAACGGACGAAAACGTATAAAAACGAACGAAAATGTAAGGAAATATATGAAAACATATGAAAACAGGCGTTAATTGGCGAAAACGTAAGAAAGCGGATGAAAACGGACAAAAAGTATGAAAACGGACGAAAACGGGCGAAAATATATGAAAAACGGGCGAAAACTGGCAAAAACGTATGAAAATGGACGAAAACGTATTAAAATAGACGAAAATGTATGAAAGCGAAAAAAACGTTAATTAGGAAAAAAAAACGTGAATTAAAAAAAAAAAGCGTGTGTAAAAAAGACAACAGGGAAAAATAAACAAAAAAAAGAACAAAAAAAAAGAGAAAAAAAAATATATAGAAACAAAAAAACTTTAAAAGCGTGAAAAAAAAGACATGCAAAAAAAAGAAAGAAAAAAAAAAGAAAAAAAATGAATAATTAAAAAGACAAAAGGACAAAGAAAAAAACATGGACTTATGTTTCCCCATTTAATCTTAGGTTAATCCTCACCATTAGATCAAACTAGATGGATGGTGGTGATTTGTCCATTGGTATGCACCAAAATCAAAGTATGCAAAATAAAGTGTCTCATCATATTAAATCTTAGATTAATCCCCACCATTAGATCAAACTATATGAATGATTGAGATTTGTCCCTCAGTTTGTAACAAAAAACTAGTTTCTAAAATAACTTACCAATAGAATGTCAAGGAAAATTCTTACCAATGTTTTATATGAAAAATGAAAGAAAAAAAGGGTAAACAATCCACTTTTATGGCAATTCGATGATTTTATATGAAAATATTGCAAAGCATTTTGTTTTAAAAAGTTGAAAATGTGTATTATTATTATTATTATTATTATTATTATTATTATTATTATTATTATTATTATTATTATTATTATTATTATTATTATTATTATTATTATTATTATTATTATTATTATTATTATTTATTTTTTTTTTATTTTTTTTTATAAACCACCACTTTTATTAAAAATTAATAAGATTTTACAAGAAATTAGTTGGGAGCCGAGAAACCAACTGGGCCCCCACACCTCTAGCAATAGCAAAACCAATCCTATTAAAAATATGAACCGCAGCCCGAGCTCCAATATCTTGAGTCATAGAGAAACGCCGAATACGCCTTAGAAGGGATACTACGTCTTTCTCAAGTTCTCCAAAAGAGGAGAAAGAAAAGGAAAGGAACCCATATCCGATATCCACGCATTTAGCCTCGTACTTGACGCGTTTACGTTGTGCGGCTTCAATAACCACACGACCAGGCATAAAATCAATCATACCAGACTGCGTCAAGGGCGACGACCCCGTAAGATCAACACAAACATCAAGCCCACCATCCCAAGAGTAAAGTAATATATCAGCTGGGCGTAAAGATCTGTCACTGTCACCATAAAGCCCAATATCCACCTCCTTACGAGCTGAAATACCGGACCGAGAGCATATATCAACAAGAACATCACGCGCAATGTTATGCCGATGTTTAATGCCAACAATGCCCGCACAAGAAACCGCGTGATCCCCATAAATATCTCCAGTAATTATTATTATTATTATTATTATTATTATTATTATTATTATTATTATTATTATTATTATTATTATTATTATTATTATTATTATTATTATTATTACTACTACTACTACTACTACTATTACTTTACTATTACTATTATTATTATTATTATTATTATTATTATTATTTTGGTTAGTTTTTTCTATTTTTACAGGCTAATAATTTTCTTTTTAATTATTCCATTACCGTAAAAATTTATTTTGTATAATTATAGATAAGATTCTTTTTCTTTATTGTTATTTTTTTTATAATACTGTAGTCGAGAAAAATTCAGTGTAGATCAAGTATTTTCTAAAGATAAAATGTCTCGCAAACAAATAAAATAAACTTTCACCATTTTTCTAAAAATTTAAATATCTCGCAAACCGTTAATCGTGATGCCAAATTAATCATACTATCGCAACGAGAATTAAATCATCTTTTTATAGAGGGGCACTTCTATATACTTTAGACGAACATCTTTTCGGTTTTTTTTAGTTGCGTCTAAAAAAGTTGCGCGTGATTATCACAAATCACACATGTGATTTATGAAATCACATGTGATATGTAATGTTTTTATACATAACTAAAAACAATCAAAAAAAAATGTTCATCGAAATTATATTGAAGTGTCCGTCAACTGAAAGATAAAAAAAATACTCGTCACGATGGCGTATTTTTTTGTTTTGTTTTTCAGTTGACGATTTACTGTTTGCAAGATATATTATTTTTTTAAAAAAAGGTGGAAAGTGATTTTTTTTAATGAAAAAATGAATGACTAAGATTGGTTCGTTAGATATTTAGATAATTTTGGTTATGTATTTATCTCAACTCTACTATAGTCATCAAAAAAATAAATAATGTTATTTTATTTATTTGTTTATTTATTTATTTAATAAAAGCTTGTAAATGGTAAAAATGAAAATAAAGGTTTTAAGTTATCCCACGGGCCGCAAAAACATGCTTGCTAGTTTCTATCGACTATCTTAACTATATATAATCGAGGAATCTTTTCTCTTTCACTAAATGTCACTAAGACATCATTTATGTGGAAAACTAGAAGGGGGTTGAATAGTTTTCCCCTCTTTTTCGTTTTATAAAATTTTTGTTTGAAAAACCTTCAATCAGAGTTTATTATGAAAACAATATATAATCAATATGATTGATTATATATATATATATACTTTTGAGTTTATTTTCAAAACTTAGTTTTATGAATAAAGCTTTGGTTGATCTTTATGTGAATATGTTTTCCTTTTGAAATCTTAAAACGTTTTGTATCAAATCATCTATTAAGTTAAACTCAATATGAGGAGTGTGAATAA